>DWCF01004239.1:0-17057 GCA_018230265.1 Delias oraia
TTTGTGTTTAATGCCAGAGCTTGGCTACTTAAGTAGAAAAGAAGTAGCAAGTCTTGCCGGAGTAGCACCTCATCCTAAGGAAAGTGGTAAAGCTGTTGGTTACCGAAGGATTATGGGCGGTAGAAGTAATGTTCGTTCAAAGCTCTTCATATCAGCCATAGCTGTTACAAAGTCAAAATCTGTACTTGGTGCCTTTTATTCTAAGCTTGTTGAAAGTGGTAAGAAGAAGATGGTGGCTATAACAGCTCTTATGCGTAAAATTATAGTAATTGCTAATGCAAGACTTAAAGCAGCAATTGCTTCACACAGTAGCAACTGACAATGAATATTGTGAATAAGTACGTCCACACAAACTTAAAGTACTTATTCACATATTCATTGGCTTAAGCAGGCAATAGCTGTTTGACATAAAATTCTATTCCTATGACGAATGGATTTTTATTACCTACATGATTGGATCAAGTTGCAAAATTACACAATAAAAAATTTTTTAAAAAACATAGTTGATACAACGGCGAACATATGTATAGGGTGTAAAAGTGGTAACATAGTACTTAGTGTTCTATCGTTACATGAAACGTTGTCAAACAAGAGTTGACTCTTCACAGATATTGTAGTAATTCATTAACTATGTCAGATGTAAATAACAGTTCTATAATTTTTCTCTTATCAAGCGCTGTCGCTTTAATTTTTGCATATGTGCTAGACTATTTTTTCAATATGATACCGTGTAAGTTATGTATATACGAGCGAGTAGCTTACTATGTTACAGGTCTACTTGCAGTTGCGTACATGTTCAAAGAAAACAAAATCCTAATCTATGCGATGTTTTGCAGCTATCTCATTGGTGCAATAATATCTTTTTATCATGTAGGTCTTGAACTCCACTTATTTCATGATGTTTTAGGCTGTACAGAGCAAGCAAGTGGTAACGTTAGCATAGAAGAGCTAAGAAATAATCTATTAAACCCTAACTACTCTCCGTCTTGTGACAGACCTCATTATATCTTTGGTGTTTCGTTAGCAACATGGAATCTTATTTATCTTATAGTAGCTCTATTCTTATCAGGTAAAATGTATTGTGGAGAAAGAAATAAGGTACAACAATAATTGGTATAGACGCTGTACTTGTGCGTTACTTGGTGCTGTCCGTAATTTAAAAATTTGGCAAGTCACACCCACTGATTCTTGCACAGCTGTACGAACATTATGGTTCAGCATGTCAGTGCCCTCTTTCTTGTCATCCGAGTAGCTGACACTGGAAGTGTAGCTATCATCCAAATAACCTTTCGTTGTTATTCAAGCAGCCTATTTCTTGTCATCCCAGTGCCCAGATACTGGGATTCAGTTTGTCCATAGTCTCACCAAAAACGTTGTGTTTTAGCATAATTTTGTGCTCAATATGCTTATTTGTAGTAAAGATTTCAGCATCAAGTGCTGGCCTGAAGCTTTAGCTATAAATATTAATAAATTTACTAAGTAAAAAAAAGGCAAAAGAATCCCTATATAGCGAGTTTTAATAATGTAAATTGATAATGTGCTAACAAGCGTGTTTTGGCTGAAGTAGAAAAAATTTAAAAAACATGCAGCCGCTATAATTTTTATGTAATCTGCCAATAAATATCTGAGTTTTGTTGTTAAACCCGCGGAGATTAAAAATAAGGATAAATACTCTTATTGGTATAAGAAGAAAAGTGGGAAGATTTGTCAAGCCGCTTCTATGCACCTGAGCATTGATCATACGGGTTCCATCTGTTATATATAATCTTTTTGAATACGAAGAAAGCTGATGAATGAGTATGATATTACAGTTATAGGCAGCGGTCCTGGTGGTTATATAGCAGCAATTAGAGCGGCACAGTTTGGATTTAAAACTGCAATTGTTGAAAAGGAAGAAAATTTGGGTGGTATATGCTTAAATTGGGGGTGTATACCAACAAAATCGCTACTTAGAGCATCTGAAATTTATAGGTTAATAACAAGATCAGAAGAATTTGGCATAAAAGTAAAGGATGCAAGTTTTGATATACAATCAATAGTGAAATACTCAAGAAACGTTGTTGATAAATTGTCAAGCGGTGTTGCATATTTGATGAAAAAAAATAACATCAAAGTTCATCAAGGCTTTGGTAAACTTGCAGGTAATCGTACTGTAAAAATTCTTAATGACAAAAAGGAGGAGGAAATTTCTTCCAATCATATCATTTTAGCAACAGGTGTTAGAGCGCGAAATCTACCTGGAATAGAGGCGGATGGAGATTTAATATGGAATGCGCAGCACGCTATGACTCCAAAGAAGTTACCAAAATCGCTACTAATCATAGGTTCTGGTGCGATAGGAATAGAATTTGCAAGTTTTTATAGTACTTTGGGGGTTGATGTAACAATTATAGAAGTAAAAGACACTATTTTGCCGCTGGAAGATAAAGACATTTCAAATTTAGTACAAGAGATATTTACAAAACAAGGAATAAAAATATATACGAGCAATAGTGTAAAAACTTTCACTAAAAATAAAGACTCTGTTCAAGTGCAGCTAAGTAGTGGTGATAATAAAGAATTCGATAGAGTAATTGTTGCAGTTGGCGTTCAAGCAAACACTGAAAATATAGGTTTAGAAAATACAAAAATTAAGTTGAGTCCTTCTGGTTTCATTGAAACGAATGAGTGGTATGAAACAAGTGAATCAAGTGTGTATGCAATAGGTGATGTAGCTGGTCCCCCATGTTTAGCGCATAAAGCAAGTCATGAAGCTGTAATCTGTGTTGAGAAAATTGCTGGTAAAAATGCTCATAAGTTAAAAAAAGAGTGCATACCAAATTGCACTTACTCTCATCAGCAAGTAGCAAGCGTTGGCCTTACTGAGGAACAGGCAATAAAAAGTGGATACGATATAAAAGTAGGAAAATTTCACTCCAACTTTAATGGTAAATCTATTGCACTAAGTGAAACTGAAGGTTTAGTGAAAACAATTATAGACAAAAAAACAGGCGAACTTCTTGGAGCTCACATGATAGGAGCGGAAGTAACAGAGTTAATTAGCAATTTCGCTCTTGCAAAGCAACTAGAGGGAACAGACTGCGACATAAAATCTACGATTTTTCCTCATCCAACTATTTCGGAAATTATACACGAATCAGTACTTGCTGCAGATGATGAATCGTTAAATAGTTAAGCTAACGATTCATTGTTTTAGAGCTACAATTATCCTGATTAGGCGATTCAATTCTAATAGATTGATTACCAATATCAGATTTTTCTAACTTTTCTTTTAACCCTTCAGCTGCTTCTTTCACTTCAAGCTTTTTTTCCTGATTAAGATCCTCTGGGCTTTTTCTTTTACTGTCTAAACCTTGTTGTCTATCAATATTTTTATTGAGTTGTTCTTGCTGAGGTAGATCAACAACTGAGTTAAAAAGAGCTTTTGTTATGCTTTTTAATAATCCTATAAAACCTCCGCTTCCGCCTTCTCTTTGCTCTTGAGGCTTGTTTTTCACGTTTTTGCTGTTGCTACTTTCAGGCATTTTTAACTCAACTATCATAAAGCTTAATAAAATTTTACATGCAGATTATTAAAAAATGATTAATAATCTATTATCAAATTGCTATTTACAGATGGATATTATTCTAGCAACAGGCGGTACAGGTGGGCATGTTTTTCCAGCTATAACCTTAGCAAAAGCACTAAAGGTACAAGGGCACAATTGTATATTATTCACTGATCAAAAAACCATCAATATAGAAAGTTATATTTTACCATTGTGCAAGCCAAGTGGCAACAAATTGAAGTTTCTCTTTTTGTTAATGTATAGTTGTGTATTAGCACTGTATCAAACAAGAAAATTAAAACCAAAGCTAATCATTGGTTTTGGTAGCTACGCTTCTTTTCCAACTCTTTTTGCAGCAAAGATTTTTTCTATACCTATAATTTTACATGAACAAAATATAGTTTTAGGGAGAGTAAATAGATTCTTTTTCAAGAGTGCAAAATTAATTGCAACTAGCTTTCCAGAGACTAAGTATGCAGAAGGTAGTAAATGCGTTTTTACAGGAAATTTTGTCGATATAGAAGCACAAGGCTATTCTAGAGCTGAAACAGTTTTAAACGTGTTAATAATAGCAGGCAGTCAGGGTGCAAATTTTTTTGATGATGTAGTGAGCAGCGTAATTTGTGATTTACCTGTTGAAGTAAAAGAGAGGATTAGAGTAACGCAGCAATGTACGAAGAAAAATATAAACAAGGTCAAGAGTCTATACAAAAGTGAAGGAATTGATTGTGAGTTAAGTGAGTTTCTCGATGATATGGAAAATAAACTGGCCAATGCTCATTTGGTAATTAGCAGAGCGGGGGCAACTTCAATAGCAGAGATTACTCTTGCTGAGCGTTCTGCTGTATATATTCCTTATCCTCACTCAAAAGATAACCATCAATTTTATAATGCAAAACATATTGAAGATTCGGGAGCAGCTGTAATGGTTGAGCAAAATAGTAACGCGAAAAAGAATCTAGGAGAGTTGCTAGTTGATTTATTGCAAAATTGTCAAAAATTGCTTGATATGGCTAATAATACTAAGAAAACAAGAATAAGGAATGGAGTTACTGAATTTATTAAGGCAATAGCTCAAGAACTTAGTTGACGAATTGCTTTTTCTTCAAATGCATCCCATAGTTCTTTTTCTAGTGATTTACTATACAACTTATTGATATAAACTACTCCCGTAGGCGAAGTTGTGTTAATTTCAAGAAGGAAGTCATCTATAATATCAATGCCAACGAATATTAGCCCTCTTTTCTTTAGCTCAGGACCAATTTTATTACATATTTCGTTGTCTCTATCATTCATTTGGACAGGCTCAAAACTTGCTCCGAGTCTCAAATTTGTTCTGATTTCTCCGCTAGACTTTGGAACTCGCTTCATTACTCCTATTGGCTTTCCATCCAGTAGCAGTATTCTTTTATCTGTATTTATCTTTTTACAAAACGCTTGTGCAATTACAGGACATTCATATTTTGCAATCATGAGATCAACTACCACTTGAATGCTATTTTGGTCTTGTATTCTTATTACGTCATTTCCTCCATAGCTATATAGTGGTTTCAAGATGATATCTTGATAGTCGTGACAAAAATTTCTAATCATCGATATATTTTCAGTGATCAAAGTTGGAGGAATTAGCTCTGGAAACAGTGAAGTAATTAATTTTTCAGGGCAGTTTCTTATTTCTGTTGGATTATTTATTACTAACGCAGTAGTCTTTTCTAAGATATAGGTTGTTGTAATGTACCGCATATCAAATGGTGGATTCTGTCTGATAAATATGATATCCATTTCATTTAGGTTGATTACTACATCCTCTTTTGAAATGAAGCTACAATCATCAACGCTGACTTTCTGAGCAAGGGCAATTGGCTGATTTAACTTGAGTGCTAAATTATTAGGTACATAAACAAAAATTTCGTACCTTCTTCTTTGCGCTTCTTTTATTAATGAAAATGTAGTATCAGCTTCAAAATTTATACTTTCATCCATCTGAAAAGCTACTTTCATTTATCCTCCCTTCCTATTACAATATAATATAGTACCATAAAAGTGTTAATAATGGAGCAAAGTATGGAATTAACAATAGGAAATAATGCACCTGATTTTAGCTTGCCAACAGATTCTGGTGAGATTTTATCACTGAGTGAATTTTTTGATAAAAAAAATGTAGTTCTTTATTTTTATCCTAAAGACGATACTCCGGGCTGCACAATGGAGGCAAAAGGCTTTAGAGACAATATAGAAAATTTTTCTTCTCTTGACACAGTGATAATTGGTGTATCAAAAGATAGCGTTAAGTGCCACGCTAACTTCAAAGCAAAATATTCTCTGCCATTTTCTTTAGTTTCTGATGAAAATGCTGAAATGTTGGAAAAGTATGGTGTTTGGGTAGAGAAAAGTATGTTTAGCAAAAAGTATATGGGAGTAGAGCGTACTACTTTTTTAATAGATAAAAAAGGTAAAGTAGTGAAGATTTGGAAAAATGTAAAAGTGAGTGGACATGTTGATGAGGTTTTAGAGGAAGTAAGCAGAATATAAATTAAAGAATGGCTACCCATTGCTATATAAAAAAATTGAAATTACATAATTTCCGTAGTCATTCAAATTTCGAACTGGATTTAGACGATAGATCGGTTGTAATAACTGGTCAAAATGGTGTTGGTAAAACTAATATACTTGAAGCAATCTCATTGCTTGCTAAAAGTAATGGCATGAAAAAAGTAAAAATTAGTGAGATGCAAAATAGACTCAGTAATGAAGATTGGGCAGTGCATTATGACTTTTTTAATGGAACATACTTTAACTCAATTGGTATAGGAAAGAATCTTAATAATAAACTAATACAAATTGATGGAAAAACACAATCAAGTTATTCATCTCTGTATAGAATATCCAATGTAATATGGCTCATTCCACAAATGGACTATATTCTTCTTAATTCTCCGAGTGACAGATTAAAATTTTTAGACCGTATCGTCTCACTGTTTGAAGAAAATTACACTTATTGCTATATGAAATACAGGAAAGCTAAACATGAGCGAAGTAAACTGCTTAGAGAGAATATTTTAGACGAAAATTGGCTCTCTAGCCTTGAAAACGTCATGGCTACCAATGCAGTTGATATTTTACGTATGCGTTTGTCTGTTTTAAAAATACTACAGGGCACAATTGATAACCATTCTTGTGAGTTTTTTCCAAAGGCAAGTTTGAAATTTAGCAGTCAGCTAACTTTGAACGATACTGCAGAATATTTTCAGAATCGTCTAAAGGAAAATAGAGAAAAAGACTCATTAACTGGTAGAGTAACCTTTTCTGTACATAATGATAATTTTCGGGTTTTTTGCCAAAAAGGGGACATGCCAATAAATCTTTGTTCTACTGGAGAGCAAAAGCTATTACTGCTTTCTATCATCTTATCTAGTGTAAAAGCAAGGTGTATTCATTACAATAAAGCACCTCTTCTTCTGCTTGACGATATAATGTCTCATCTGGATAAAGATTACAGAAAGGTGTTAATTGAGGAGGTGTTAAGCATTCAATGTCAAACTTGGATAACCGATGTAAATCAAGATAATTTCAATAACTATCTTTGCTCTTTCAAGTTTTTTGAATTATCAAGTAAATAAATTTCAAGCGTGCTGTCATACATCAAGCTCATATTCGGTATGTAAATCTCTAATTAAAGCCTCAGCGTGTTTTTTTTGAACAACTATACTGATCTTGATTTCGGACATTGTGACAGCAAGTATTTCTATCTTTTTTTCGCTTAAAACCTTGAGTGTGCGGTACATCACTTCAGTGTTAGACATAACACCAATACCAATTATTGAAATTTTAGCTATATTATTGTTTACGACATAATTTTCATTTTTGTTCAATAACTTTGTCATTAAATCAACATCAAATTTAGAAATCAAAAAGCTTGACCCATGTATCATGTCAACTTTAACGTTTGCTCCTGCTATATCTCTTAAAGTATCCAGAGTATTTGCAAAGTTAGTAAAAGTTACAAGAGCTTCGTGAGTGCTATAAGTTATTCCAGTAATTAAGTATCTTTCCAGTACATCTTTTTCGTGTAGTACTGTAGTGCCTTCTACTTCCTCAAAAGTGGATAACACTTGCACCTTAATATTATGCTTCATTGCAAGTTGTACTGAACGATTATGCAATATTTTAGCACCAGATGACGACATCTCCAATATTTCATTGTAAGAGATAGATTTAAGCTTGCGTGCCCTTGGAACAATTTTTGGGTCTGCTGTATATATTCCGTCAATATCAGTAAAAATTTCACAAGTCCTAATACCAAAGACTACAGCAAAGGCAATTGCTGAGATGTCAGATCCTCCTCTACCAAAAGTAGTGATTCTATCATCGTATATACCCTGAAAACCAGCAATGATTGCAGCAGTATAACCCTCAGCAAAAGATCTTTTTACATGGTCAATTTTTATCTTTTTTATTTTAGACTCAGAATAAAAATTATCCGTTAGAATTGGTAACTGCCAGGCGAGCCATGATTTAGCATTAACTCCAACAGACAGAAGAGTGATAGCTAATAACCCGCAAGAGACTTGTTCTCCTGCTGAAAGCAGGACATCATACTCTGATAACTCTTGTCTACAATTTAAATTTGAAATTTGCCTGGCTTGAAAAGCCATTTGGTCAGTGAATCCTGCAGCAGCGGATACAACAGCAATTACATTATAACCTTTTTCAATATCGTTTTTTATTAGATTTGCAACTCGATTTAAGTCAGTTAGCGAAGTACCACCAAATTTTTTTATTATTATTTTGTTCATAGTTACAATAAGGTCAATTTCACCTTTCTAGAGAGTATAGTTGCTTAATTAAATGTGTTTTTCTGGTCACTAATTAAAGTGATAGAGGATTATTCATCTTTATCACTACCAAGGTCTTTTAACATACTGTAGTTGCCTTTTCTAAATTTACCTTTTAAAGATGTAACTCCGCTCTCGCTAATACCACTTAAACTTAATGCTGCTCCACCTAGCTGCAATCCAATTTCAGACGTTTCGGGAATAACTTTACTAGCCCCTAGATCTTTATAAACCTCCACATTATTCAAATCTGGTAAACGTATTATAATATTTACATGCGGGAAGTTTGTTGCAACTAGAGAAACTATTTTCTTTATAGTGACTTCGTTCTTTATTGAAACCACAAGAGCTTGAGCTCTTTCTATTCCTACTGATTTTAAAATTTCATATCTTGTAGCATCTCCAAGATATATAGGGAAACTGTCATTTTTTCCTTCTTTCACTATTTTTGATTGAATATCTACAACAACATAACTTAAATGCTCCGCAGTAAGCATTTTCGTTACCATATATCCCACTCTACCAAACCCGGCAACTATTACGTGGTTATAAAGATCTTGTGTGTCTGTTTCGATTGCTTCATCGTCTAGTATTATTTTTTCAGTGCTAAATGAATTTGCTATCCAGTCTCCAATTCCCGATAAAAGAGGAGTAAAAGCCATAGTTACTGTAGTTACCATCATAAGCACTTGAGCGATTTCACTTGATAGTACATCTAATTCATCTGCTAAACGGAATAAAATAAATGCAAATTCACCGCCTTGTGCAAGCAGTAATCCAGCTTGTATTGCAGGTGCACTTCTAAATCCAAAAAATCTACACAATGTATATATAATGGAAGTCTTTAAAACGATAAGGATAATTGATAATAAAGTAACGAGTGGTAACTTATTGAGTAAAAGGTCAATATCAATAGACATGCCAACAGTCATAAAGAATAAACCAAGAAATAAGTCTTTAAATGGCAATACTGCATGTTCTACCGAATTCCTGTGTTCTGTTTCTGCAACTAGTAACCCAGCAACAAATGCGCCTAATGCCATTGATAAATGAAATTGTTCAGTAATAAATGCTGATCCTAATATTATCAGAAGTGTTGTTGATATAAAGATTTCATTACTCTCCATTTTGGCAATAACCGAAAACAATGGCCTCAGTAATAACCTACCAGTTACAAATATCAACACCAATGCAATAGCTGCTTGCACTAATGAGCCTGCCAACGAGCTTATTAAGCTGTGTTCAGAATTGCCAGTAAGCAGGGGCACTAGTACTATTAGAGGTACCACTGCAAAGTCCTGCATTAGTAGCACTGCTATTGACAATCTACCAACTTGGCTTGCTTGAGAACCCTTTTCTTGCAGAACCTGCAACACTATTGCTGTTGAGGATAGTGCAAGTCCACCACCGATAACTGCTGCCATGTTTGTATTTACTCCAAAGGCAAGAGCAATGCACCATATTGCTATCATGGTAACTATAACTTGAAGGGAACCAAACCCAAACACATGCCTACGCATAGCGATAAGGCGTTCAAATGTCAATTCAAGACCTATAATGAACAATAGAAAAACTACGCCAAACTCTGCAAAGTTATCCATTACTTCAACTGAATGTATCAGATTAAATCCATGAGAACCAATCAATGCACCTGCAACAAAGTAACCAAGTACTGGGCTAATATTCATTTTCCAAAACGCTATGACTATAAACACAGCAGCAGAGAGTAAAATTATAATATCAAACAAATGCTGAGAGCCGCTGTGCATAATATTTAACCTGTAGAATTAGACCATTTTATTGAACAACCAATGCTTGATTTTTGGTCAACTGGAGGATTGCTAGTTTCTGCAATAAATTTCATGGCTTGAAATAAATCACTACTTCCTACTTCGTAATTTTGAACTTTCTCTTTTTTTGTGTTGTTAAAACGCCCGCGATAGCAGAGGGCTAGTTTGGAATTAAAGCCAAAAAAATCAGGGGTACAAACAGCACCATACTCTTTAGCTACTTCTTGGTTATTGTCAATCAAATATGGAAATGTAAACTTATTTTCCTTCGCAAAATTAATCATGTTTTCAAAGGAGTCTTCTGGGTACTCATTTACATCATTTGGCATGATTGCAACGGTGTTTACCTGATAATCTTTTTTCAACAAATTAACATCGCTTACTAGATTGCTAATAATTGATTGAACATAAGGACAGTGATTGCATATAAACATTACAATGAGACCATTTTCCCCATAGCAGTCACTTAATGTATAATATTTGTTATCCACTCCCAGGAGATTAAAATTCTTTGCATTAAAGTCTAAATCTATCTTAGGAGTGTCTAGCGTAACCATAGCTCATAGAGAATTGTATACCATAATTTATGATCTTATTGCTTAAATGTCAAATGGTTTCTATGTACACTGTTTGCATTTAGCATTGTAATTATAAAATTTATGTTCATAACCTTCGAAGGAATAGATGGTTCTGGTAAAACAACACAGTCTGAGTTACTTGCAAATTATTTCAAGCAAATTCACGGTGAAAATAATGTCGTATTGACTAGAGAACCAGGTGGTACTGATTTTGCAGAAAAAATAAGAGGATTACTACTTAAGGATAATATTGATCCTATTTCTGAACTCTTGCTGCTTATCTCGATGAGGTACGAACATATGAAAAAATTAATATTGCCAGCTCTTAAAGAGGGAAAGACAGTTATTTGTGATCGATTTATCGATTCAACTATTGCGTATCAAGGGTATGGACTAGGTGTTGACTTGAGTCTAATAAGAGACTTACACAAATTAGTGGAAATTAAATATCCAGATATCACATTTATTTTAGATATTGATGTTCAAGTTGGACTCAGCAGAGCAAAGGATAAAAATAAGTATGAAGAAATGAGCATTGATTCCTATCATAAAATTCGAAAAGGATTTCAAGAAATAGCTGTAAAAGAATCTAATAGATGTAATGTTATTACTGTAATTGCAGATAAAGACAACAATAAAGCGTATAGTGAAATTATTGATGTAATAAGAAAAAAGAAAAAAGGCATGCAGCCGCTATAATTTTGTCAATAAATACCCTGAGTTTTTTACTGAATGTTACGATTGAGCCTACAGGTCAAAAACAAGCTTTGAGTTAGAAATACCATTGCTATTATAATAAGAGAAATCGCAATGTTTGTACAATTGAAAGATGGTTGCGGGAGTAGGATTTGAACCTACGACCTTCAGGTTATGAGCCTGACGAGCTACCGAGCTGCTCCATCCCGCGTCGTTGCTTATTTATTATTATATGCGTAATAATAATAAATAAAAGAATAAAATCACACTATTACATATATTTATATATCTATTAACCTTTCTTAACATGATAGTAAATTATATACATAACAATCTGTGCAATGAAAAATATAACTTGATATTGTGGTTCCCGGTTTTTCAGTGTGCAGGAATTTTAACCTATTTCTCATTAAATTTTGAACCAAGCTGTGCTTTCACTATATCTATTTTTCTCTTGCTTTCACCTATACTAATTCTGATTGCAATATTATACAGGAAATACGCAATATTATGCATTTCTTTAATTGCAGTGCTCATAGGATTTACAGCCAGCAAATTCAGAACAGATTCAGTTAATACTCACATTCTTGATAAGGAAAGGTATGTGAAAGATATGTTGCTACAGTGAAGGATATTAATAACAAGGGCTCGTATGAGCAATTTTTGCTTTATGAAATAAAAAACACGAAGTTCAAGCTGGATAACATCAGAATATCAGTTAGAACCAAAGCGGAAGAAGGCATTAAAATAGGGGATCAAGTAAAATTATCAGCAAAACTCTTTCCTCCAAAAATTGCGCCTTCGGAATATGCATATGATTTTGCAAGAATAGCATATTATCAGAAAATAAGTGCAACAGGCTTTGCAACAAGCAAAATAGTCCTGTACAAAAAGGCTGAAGCAAGAAAATTTCAAGAGTATATAGAATCTTTCCGTCAATATATCTATGAAAACCTACAGCAAAATACCAAAAAGCCACACGCGGACATAATCTCTGCATTATTAATTGGCAAAAAAGACGGGATAGATCAAAAAACTATGAATGCGATACGAGATTCAGGTATAGCACATTTATTCGCTATATCTGGTTTACATTTATCGTTTGTTGCTGGTCTATTTTTTATAGTATTCCGTAATTTATTTGCAATATCTGAAACTTTGACTCTTAAATATAACACTAAAAAAATATCTGCATTCTTTACTATCTTGCCAACTACCTTTTATTTGTTGATTACCGGTATGCAAATTTCTGCTCAGCGTGCCTACATCATGGTGATCTTGGTACTTGTTGCAATAATCATAGAAAGGAAATATCGAGGATTAATAGCAATTGCGTTTGCTGCTTCGGTGATACTCATAGTGGAGCCAGAAGCAATCTTAAAGCCAGGTTTTCAAATGTCATTTTCTCCTGTTTTGGCACTAGTTGCCAGCTATCAGATCAATGCTAATAAGTTATTCAAAATAAAAATAATAAAATATTTTGTGTCGATAATGATCAGCTCAATAATAGCAAGTTTAGCAACTGTTCCGTACACAATATACAATTTTAACTATTTTTCAATCAGTGGCATTATCACAAATTTGATTGCTATACCAATAGTTACACTCATTATTATTCCACTTGGAATAATCTATGTTTTATTGATTCCTTTAGGTACTCAGTGGATTATAACGCCTCTCATGGAAAGCCCAATTGACAGCGTTTTATATATAACAAACGCAATTGCCAGTCTTCAGTATTTGGTTATTCCTATTCGCACTTTTCCTGCCTCATTAATTATTATAATAACGCTTGGGCTATTATGGTTATGCTTGTGGGAAAGGAATTGGCGTTTCTTTGGAATTTTCTTTATTGTGCTAGGTATTTTCTCTAGGGCTATGTATACAACTCCTGATATTCTAGTCAGTGCTGATAATCTTGCTGTAAAAGAAGATGACAATTTACTATATTCCCTTACTAGAAAAAACAGAAATTTTGTTGTCAAAACGTGGGCAAAGCAAAACGGGCAGAATCAAATTGTGAATCATACTAAATTCAGTAATTCAAACAAAAGGCTAAAATGTAATGATTATGACTGCATATATAATAAAGGAAATAATAAGTCAGTGTTGCTAGCTCACAAAAGAGAAGATATTTTAGAAAATTGTAACAATGTCGATCTAGTAATTCAGTTAAGCAAGTTTAACTATCCAGCTTGCAATACTAAAATCATCAAATATGCTGACTTAGAGGCATATGGCACACACTCTGTTTGGCTAACAGATAGTGGTATAAAGTTAGTAAAGTGCGTTCTAATCGTCCTTGGCATAAGCCAAAAACTTGTTTTTAAAGTATCATTTATATATAATTACTTAATTAGGATGTAAGGAAATTTATGCCTTTAGATACAACAAATCCTTTCAATGTTAAAGTAGATCATAATTTTGCCAAAATAGATGATGCTATTGGTTTTTTTCCTAGGTTATGGCGTGCAACAAAGAAATATTCTGTAAGTAACACTTTACCTATAGCAGCTGTAAATACTTGGCTTCAATTTTCTTTGGCTTATGTAGCTGCAATAATAATAACTAGTAATAATTTAAGCTTTATTACAGATATTTTTAACCCAACATTCATGCCAATTTACACTTTGGTTTCTGTTATTCTTTTAACAACTTTTGTAGCCTCTTCTGCTATGAGATATATGCATAAGCAGAAGATAAAAGAAGGAAAAAAGCCGATAGAGGAATTAATAAATGATAAAATTAGAGGTGGCAAAGACAACGAGATAAGTGAAATCGCTGAAAATGCTCTGAAAATAGAGATAAAACCAAATTTAAGTTTTATAAGTCACAAAAAAGCAAGCTTTTCAATAATTTTGCCAATCTCTGAAAATCAAAAAAAAATATTAGATGATCAAAGACAAGAGAATAAGAATAAGGACATTTTTCTTGCCATACCATATGTAGTTAGTGCTGCAATCATAGTTGGTGCGTTAATACAAAATAGATTTAGCTTTGCCAATGTTCAGGATTTGGAATGGGCCATAGTTGCACTGGCTAGTATCATTGCTATTGTTGGGATATGTATAACATTCAGCAAGCTAAAAAACAATGAGATAAACAATAATCATAATATTGTTAAAAAGTTTAATAATTTGGATATTCTCTTTCCATTCAGAAGAGGTGGGGTTGTATCAGTAATGGAAAAAAAGACAAAAGATGAGGAAGTAAATGATTCTACATCTCGATTGATAAAATTACTTGATAAGCACTTGACTGATTTTACAGATAAAATTGTTGACTCACTTGATAAGCAGTTAGATGAAGTTAAAGGTCTACTCGATAATAAGCTTCTAAAGCCTGCAAATGATGAAATTAAAGAAACACTTGTTCATCTACGAAGAGTCAGAGAAGACATCAAAGAAGATTTGGATGAGTTGCACAAGGAAATCTCGCCCATTTTAAGTGAAGCTAAAGGGCTGGTAAAAAGAGCAAGTTCACTAAACATTGAAAGTATTTTTTCTAGTTTAGATAATGCTATTAAAATCGCTGAAGATAAGGTTGAGCGATTTGAACCAAGCAGATTTGTTGGCTTTTTTAAATCTGGGGAAAGCACAGTTAGTGATGATCCTTTGTTTATAGATATGTTGGAAAAGCAAAAAGAAGAGGCGGAAAAGATAAGGAAGAAATTAGAGGAAGAGCTAAAAAAAGTAAAAGATGAACTAGAAGAATTAAAGAATAAACAAACTCAATCAACCGAACCTAATAGCAGTGAAGGCAGTATTACTGCTACTTCTCTTGAAAAACAGCGAGATGAAGAGAAAAAAGCAATAGAAAAACATAGATTATTAAAATCAAAAAAAAGGATGAAAGAGCTGGAGCAAGAAAATGCAAAATTGGAAAAAGAATTATCTGAACAAGAAAAAATGGATGAATGGAGAAAAAAAGTTAACGGTAAAGCAAGTGGCTTTCTATATTATTTATTAGAGTCTATTAAGCTAGAAGAAAAAGATAAAAAAGAAGAAAAGAGGGAGTTAACGCTACGGGATTTTGATAATAAAATAATAATTTACTGGAAAGATGGCTCTCAAACAATTTGCCATATTAAAAAACAAGACGGCCTTCAAATTCAACCTAGTACAAAAGTTGATTTTGTGAATCCAGATGTTCATGCAGCATTCAAAGTAGCTTGCGCAGGGTAGTGACCATAGATATAACCTTAAATGTTAATAGTGACGAAAAAAAATTAAGGCTAGATACTTACATAGCTAAAAAGTGTAACATATCACGCAGTAAAGCACAAAGATTGATACAAGATGAGCGGGTAACATTACTTGGCACGCCAATAATTAATAATGACCACATAGTAAAACCAGGTGAAGAGTATATAGTACATCTCGTTCAACCTGACATATCCACATCAATTGAACCTAACTATAATATAAAGCTTGATATCATCTACGAAGATGGGGACATTATAGTTCTGAGTAAACAAAGTAGATTAACAGTACACCCAGGTGCTGGAACAAACAATGATACACTCCTGAATGCAGTGATCGCTCACCTTGGCAAAATTCCATATACAAATACAAGACCAGGAATTGTTCACAGGCTTGATAAAGATACTAGTGGACTCATGGTAATTGCAAAAAATGAACAATCCCACAGCTTCTTGTCTGAACTGCTATCAAATCGTAAAATAAAACGGGAATACTTAGCAGTAATTTGGGGAGCATTACCTAATCTGCAAGGAACAGTAAAAACCCATATTGCTCCAAAACGCAGTAATAAAGAAATGATGTGTGTCACAAAGACAGCAGGTAAATTAGCAATCACTCATTATTCAGTGAAGAAAATTATAGGGCAAGCAAGCCTGGTTAAATGTACTTTAGAGACAGGCAGAACACACCAAATTCGAGTACACATGAGCCACATAGGACATTCTGTAGTTGGTGATCAAGTTTACGGAAAAAATAGTAGTAAAAGTGAAAAACATGCTAAAAACTCTGACTTTATCCGTAATTTCAATAGACAGGCACTACATGCTCACACGCTAGGCTTATATCATCCAAAAAGTAAAGAATATATAGAATTTGTTTCTGATTTACCACAAGACATGCAAGTCTTAATCGGTGAATTTGAAAATATATCTTAACAACATTCATATCAATATTATCATCCATGTTATCAAGAAGTTAATTAATGAGAGAAAAACTGCTGCACTACCTAGATCTTTCACTTTTTTTGAAAGTATATGTTGTTCACTTAAAATACGCTCAATTGTTGTTTCAAAAGCAGTGTTAATAATTTCTACAATTAACACCAAAAATAGGCTACTTACCATTACTGCACGTTCTAAATTACTTACATCTAAAACAAACAAAGTTGAAACACATACTATAAAAAGTAGTAACTCCTGTCTGAACGCAATTTCTGATATAAAAGCTGATTTTATTCCTTCACAGGAGTATTGAATTGCTTTTATTAGACGAGTAATGCTTTTCTTCATTATCAATTTTGGAAACTCAATGAATTACACTTATTGCACTCAGGTTCTCTAATTGCATACAAGTCAATAATAATTTTTTTTGTATCATGAAAAATATTTTCTGATGTAAAATTCAGCTC
>DWCF01004240.1:0-17050 GCA_018230265.1 Delias oraia
GTTTTAGTATTCAATAAGTCACAGATAATACCCGGGGAATTTTGGTGGATGCTTCTTCTTTTGTTGCTTTGTTCATACATTATACATACATGGTTGTTATTTTAATGAAAATCTAATTGTCAACGACCAGGCGGTACACCTAGGATAACTGATCTTCCACCCATAGACATCCCTAGCCGAGGATGGGTTAAAACCAGAGGTAAAAACTGGAAGTCGGCCACTTGTGGAGGAGAGCATACAGCCGAGCGCTGCCTTATTTAAACTATCTATTTCTAACTATTTATTGTTGCATGGTTTATATTGTATTGGAAAGTTTTAAATATATAAAGTATGTCCTTTTATTTGAAGGCTGGAAGTTGGAATGATTTGGAAATAACTCTGGAGGCAGGTACTTCCATAGAGTGGTGCATGGCATGAAATGTCTAAAAACGCGCAGTGTGAAATTACTAACATCCAGGTGATACGAATGAAACTTTCTTGTCTGCCTCGATGTTCCATGATGAAATTAAGTTGCAGGTACATCCCTGATTGATGAGATAGAAGATCTCTTATTGTACATATAGCGGGCAACGAAATAGTCGGGTCGCCTATTTAGTAAGAGAACACTGTCGCCCATGGACAACTGCACCACAATCCGAGCATTGGTTATGTTGCCTGCTTTTTGCACCGTTTAAGCGATATTTTTAATGGCCTCCAACTCCATACTCACTCAGAGAAATACAGTACAATGGTACAAGTACCGTTTAATGCTGAGTATTTTGTAAACCCGTGGATGAGCCTGCCAAATTAGTGCGTTTAAAAATAAAAAATAAAGTGTAAAATTTAGCCTTATTCCGCGCTTTGGTTGTGTTGTCGGCTTTTTACTCCGCTTTAGTGGCATAATTTCACGAGCCTCCAGTATTTTCTTTCAGTGAAACGCAGTACAAATACTATTTCACACTGATATTCCATTTGCTTATTGTTTTATTTACAATCCAGAATAAAGCGTTTATTATGAATTGTTTTCATTACAATAAAATTAATTTCATCTCTAACTTCAGATTGTCTTAGAACAAAAGCCTCCAGCTTCTTCCCGTGAAGCCTTCCAAGCCTTTATGATTCTCTATTTTCTAAAATGAAATCCATAATCGACAAATTTGTTAGTTATTTTGAAGTTTATAATAGAATACAAATATAAAAGAAAAGGAGCTAAGACTTTTTCTATGGACGATTGTACTGCAGTCTAAGTGGCTGACTTTTTCCGTTGTTTAAGCAGCTGCGCCTGTAATAATCTCATTAACTAAATATTAGCAGAATTAAAAGTATTATTTTACTCTAGTTTTTTAAATCTTACTATGGTATCAATCTATCTATGGTGCTCCAATTACCGTGTCAAAATATATTTAAACACGGCTCTCCTTTTAGTAAATTATCTAGGCTCAACAGAGAAAAAACAAATTTGATTATAATTCTATGAATACTTAGCATAAAATGGTATTTGTACTGTGTCTCGCTGAGCGAGTAAGGATATCGTAGGCCTTTGAATTATGCCGCTTAAGTGGCGTAAAAAACCGATAACACAGCAAACGCAAACTGTGGCGCGAATGTCCATGGGCGGCGGTGTTTTCTTACCATGTAGAAAATACACCTACTCCCTTCTCCGCTATAACTTACAAAAATATGATGAACCGATATATTTTCATTTAAGACGTGTTTAGTGTAATATTATAATTAATAATATAAAATATAATTAATAACTTAAATGGAAATTTTAATTGAAATGTTTAAGGAATCTGGAATGATATAATATTTAACCCTTCTCTAGAAAATACACCTATTCAATTGTAGAAGTTATTTCGGCGTGTAAATGACTTTTCTTACTGTTTCTATTCTGGGTATGAGGAAATATGTCAAGTGCGAGTTACTTTATTAGAAAATGAGTTTCCGTTTATATTTTTTTAGATTTGGAAAAGCGCTATTTATTGAAAGGTCAAGACAAATCGTTTGTCTATCGGCTATAGATTTTGGAGATTTCTTTAAGATTGGCTCGTCGACAGTTTTTACATCAATACATATCATCACTACGCAAGCAAAACAATTTCGCATAGTTGTTGGGTAAGACCTAAATGTAAAATTAGTTAGAAGCAGTGTTTCCCAAGGTTCACGTGTATATACAATATTGGTGGTCTCATCTCTGGACCATACCTACAAGCTATAATAATAATAATAATATATAATAATAACTAAAATAAATACAAAATCTGATGGTTTTAGCTTTTTATTTTATATAATGATTAACCGTCAAAACTATGATTGATGTCCTAGGTGTCCATGGCTAAAAAAA
The DNA here is from genome assembly GCA_018230265.1 of Delias oraia. Lineage (NCBI taxonomy): Eukaryota > Metazoa > Arthropoda > Insecta > Lepidoptera > Pieridae > Delias > Delias oraia. Next base: position 2,324 of record DWCF01004240.1, read on the forward strand.
GGTTTAAAATCACTGGTTCTAAGTTTCACGAAATTGTGTAGGTCCCATTGAAATTTATTTAGAAACTAATACGACTTGAAACCGATCTTCAAAAAAAGTGCGATTTTATGACTAAAAGGCTGACAGCGCATCCGCGAGCCAGTAGTGCTTTTGGGTATCCATGGACCAAGGAGGTCTTATACTAACTAGATATTCCTTTTCTTGATTTCCTTCCTATTTTTTTTTAAATATATTTAAAAACAACAATAAAAAATAATAAATTATGTTACATAAATATTGTAATGGTATGTTGAAAGTCTTTTTATTTTTTATTTTCTTATTTAGTCTTTTGAACGACTCTTTAAAATAAATTAAAATTAATATATCTCAGTTATAAATTTATAAAATGTAGCTTTACAATTTAAATGATCGATTGATTGCTTAACCAACTACATCTGTTTACAACATTGTACAGTTTATTTTACAGTTGTTCCGTGTTAGTAATGCAATGCTCTTTATTTAACGACTGTTGTGAACAGATTCCTGTGACCACAGTTTACTTACATATTAAAAAACAAGGATTTTATAGTTTTATACCTACATTGCTTAGACAACAGTGACTGCTTGTAATTTAATATGAACTGTATACAATAGTAAAACAGCTCAAATTGACTACGTTTTAGTTAGAAAAGTTTTGTATGAGAAAAAGGCTGTTTTTAGGAGGTTTACAGCAATAATTCGACTTTTTATCACCGTAAAACCCATGCTTGAACTTCAACAAACATTTAAAAAAAGAATTGGCCAAATGGATCCAGGCGTTGTTGAATTATGCTCTTATCAACACATTTGGCGATTCATTTATATATTATAGGCAGATATTTAATAAATAAATAATTTATCAAGAAAATATCAAAATTATTTTAGATTAAGAAAATTAACCTTTGATTGTTTTGCCAAGTTATTTATTTAACTAATTTATGATATTGGTTTCCAATCTTGGAGCTGAGAGATTGCTTGTGGTTCTTCTCATTAAATTGTCTACTCATTATATTTCATATCGGCTCTAATATGACAGCTAATCTTTTTTAACTTAACATGTTATTTCTTATTGCATTGATAAGTTTTAAATAAATAAATAAATATTAGTGTCTGTTTTACAGGTGTTTTTTAATTGGAAAAATTATTTGTATCCAGATACATAAATTAGCGTTCCAATACTGCTGAAACAAACCCAGATTTTTACAATTTTTTTTACGACAGGTGTAATTTTTTCTAGCAATTTAAATTAGTTTACAAAAAATGTTCAGTTTTTCACTATTTTGTTCAGTTACTGTGGATAACCTACAATTGCTGTTAACACGGAAAAGGATAATCACTATGCGATGCTTTTGTTTGTTTAATTTTATTGGAGTTAATCCTAAAGTACCAATAATTACAATTATTTTCATTTATATAATTTGTTTGAATAATTACACTTTCATAATTAAGTCACTAGTTAAATAAATTCTTTGTAGTTTTTAAAGGATTAAATTAATTTCGAACATCGGTTTAACAACAGGAAAGAAAGGAAATTGATTAAATATTAAATCGTTTTACAAATAATGAACAAGTTTCAGCAACTCACATTAACTTTAGTTACGAGAAATAAGAAAAGTTGCTAATCGGAAAAGTTACCGACAAAAACTTATGTAGAATATTAAATCATGAGCTCTTATGATGCCAATTTAAAATTGATCAAGTTATTGTTATACCAGAATAGAACTATTTATCAAATCGAGAAAATGTAAAAAAAACGTGTTAAATACAAAGGATAAATATTGTAGCATTCAATTGTTGGTTTGAATATAAAAATATTATTTTAAATAAAAAAGCTTTTTTGCAAATAAAATAAATTTAAACGGTCTAGCAATGTATTAATCTCTGATAACCCATTGCCTATGGATTTACTACGGCGTAGCGCTGCTACGCATTCATGTCATAATGTTTGTATAGAATCGTTTTTTTCGTAATCAAGCTATAAATAAGCTTCAAATATTGATATCCCATTTTAAAAGATTTATATAAAAGTGTTTGTTATATTTATAAAAATAAATTATGAGAAATAATCATTGTAAAGAACTTCCGCAATTGAGATTTATGCATTTCCATGTTTTGCTACATTTCATAATCGTTATATAAGAAAAAATCGTTATATAAATAAAAAAATTTCGATTTATAAAGTATAATTATAATTTTTTTAATACTATAGCGGACAACGGAGCAGGTGGGTCTCTTATATGGTAAGAGAACACTGCCGCCCATCACCAACCGCGGCACTGTCCACGCATTGGTTGTGTTGCCGGCTTTTTACATCACAAAAGTGGCATTTTTAAGGGTCTCCGAAATCTTACTCACTCAGCGAAATACAGTGTAAGCACCGTTTCACGCTAAGTATTCTGTAAGCCTGTGGTAACACTTCTGACGAGCCGGACTCAGCTCTGCCACGGGAAACTTAAAACTATTTAGAGTTTATTTTATTCTTAGTTCAATTAACCTTTATTTTGTCTTTGACTTTAATTAATTGAATTAAATAATTCTATCATCAATGCTCCTAAAGTAGACATTAAATGTTGTTTTTTTTTTAAAACAGCAACGTCATTTAATTTTTAATTAAATATTATTGAATAGTTATATATAATGATTGTTTTATAATAATATTCAATATCATTAGAAAATACTATTTGATGATATATTTAATTTTTATTTTTTATTTTTTAATGGACTTGGTGGCAAACTAGCAGGAGTTTCAGGTATGCGGTCTTTCAAGCGGGCTTTCTACACAAATTAAGACTGACAAACCTAACCTACAGAAATTAAGAAATTTCATGATAATAGTTACCAATAGTATCTACAGTGCTGGTTTATTTAAAATTGTAATAAGTCTTTTCTTTAATTCTGATCATCTATGCAAATAAAGACTTGCTAACCAATCTTCAACAACCACGAACAAGGAGGTTCATCAATTTGACGTGTACTTTTTCGTTTCGTTTCACTCCTATCTTATTCTACAAAGATTAGTTTGGGTTTATTAGGTATCTAACATTTCAATTATTTATAATGGCTCATTTATTGTATATCAACAATTACTTTATACAGTTTTTGTATTGGAACATTTTTGTTAATTCTCTCTCAACCGTAAACATTTAATCAGAATATAAATTTCAAGCAATATCGTTCAATTTAACTTAAAAAAATCAGGGCAACAGAATTTATTCTCCATTGCAGTTCACAAATTGTGGTTTGGTTGCGGTCTGCAACGAGCCAAGCAATTTATGTGTAGGCAAATATAACGTGGTTTTACGGTTAGAATGAATCAGCGATGTAGTTGGCGCTAGTTAAGTTATTGTTAGCTCGTTATAGCTAATCGCTTTGTGCCGCCATATGTGTGAAAATTGAACGTTTCAGCTTCGCATGCATGTCCTCTATTTGTTGTTTGCTTTTAATTCCAGACGAATTACGTATTATAAATTGGATAGTGAAATCATAGATTCTCAATTATATTGTAGCAGTTTTATTGAAAGTTGAAGTCGGTGTTTAGTTTCATTAGACTTTTGTAGAAACAGATGCCTACAGACGTATTATAAACTAAAATGATTTGACAATATTCATAAAAAAAGCGCACCTATTTCTTAAAATGGGTCGGGTTTCCAACCGGCCGCTCAGGCGGCCAACGTTCCCGCGACGGCCCATGCCGAAGTTTGTATCTCGCAGCAAACACTTTAGCGCTAATCGCGGCACATAACCAACTTCTCGGCGAGCTTAAGGCTCACCCCAAAAGTCCACGAGAAGCTGTGAAGACCTCATACCAACAGCGTTAGTCATTTCAAAAAAAGCACGTGGGTAATATATAGATATATTGTATAGAATAAAGAAATATAGAATCGCTTATCCTAGGTGATCTTCCTGCTCGTTTGTGACAGTTTTCATAAGAAAAGGTCAAAATTTAATTTGACATAATCACTTTAAAAACGAGTTTGTTAGTTATCTTCTCAGTACTGATCAATTTCTAAATCTAATGTAGTAAGTAGTTTTGAGAATTTTTATAAGTCTGTAGGAAATGAAGATCGTTCAGGATAATAAATCCCTTTAGAAAGTGTCAGTATAAATGTTGTCGGATGAGGTAAGTCTGCGGTATCATTATATTTAGGCTATCACTCAACGGCCGAAGGTATCCTTGTTCCCACATTTTTATAAAGACTCATTGTGACTCTTTATGTACTGATTTTTGGTTTTGTGTTACGATTTTTATTTATTTGTATTTTTGTTTTTATTATTAATTTCTATTTACGTATAAACTATTTTGTAAGAAAATAGTTATAATATCACACTAGACGGGCGTACACTTATATTAAAATACTTTCATTTTGTATTCAATAGAATAAAAGAAGATACGTGCACGTTTCGAGTTTTCATTTTAACAAACTCCGATGATCTGAATATACAATCATATTAAATAATTGATCCGTTATTAACGAAATTTGCTCGAGCGTTATGATGCATTAAATACATCTTAATATATAAAAGAAAGTTGTGTTAATGTTTTTAATTGTATAGCGGGCAACGAAATATGTAGGTCTCCTATCTGGTAAAAGAATACCATCGCCTAATGACAACCACGCTGTAGTCCGCGCGTTGGTTATGCTGCCGGCTTTTTACACCGCTTCAGGAGGACTTTTAAAGGCCTCCCATATTACTCATTCAGCGAAACCCAATAGATGTACCGTTTGAAATACAACTACTATTTGATGACTATTCAGTGTTTTCATGGTATTATTTCGGACGAGCCGGCCCAATTATGCTTCAGCATGGCTCTCCCACGGATGCAAAATATATGTAAATAATTAATTCATCATTATCATCATTTCAGCTGTAAGACGTCCACTGCTGGACATGGGTCTCACCTTCCAGTATGCGCACCAGGTAGAACAACGCCTGCCAGATTAACTAGTAGGTGATAAACTTTTGTACGCTAATATTTGAATCTGGAGCTATTACTGTCCAATTCCCAAGCTAAAATATCGTTTGAGAACTCCAAACACTGTTTGAAGATAATTTATAACACTGTTTATTTGTTTATGAGACATGACTAACTTATAATCTATGTCCCCTGGGTGATCAAAAAGGCCTACTTTACAAACGTTACCTATTTTATGCCTTCGTTTAATTTTTACCAAATTTTTGTATCTTCGACAGTATTGACTCTCAATATGTGATGTGATTAGGCATATCACATGGCACAAGATCCTACTGCACGCCTTCAAAAATATCTACAGCCCAATATATTTTTTAGTGTATTGTTGGCAACAAAGCAAGTTGGTCTTCTATATGGTAAGAGATTATTAATAAATTATACATTACTAAAATACGCCCATTAGTTGTTGCGGACTTTTTACAACGCTTGAGCAGTATAATTTCACAGGCCTTCGACATTCAAAATTACAAAGTACTGTTTTTTCTGTTATATTTGAGATATTATAATAAATAAGTACTGGTTTCATATTAAACTGGAATAAATCGAGGCAGAATACAAAGTTTCATCCATATCACCTCGATGTTTGTCGTGCCACAACTGAGCGGTTTTAAGGCATGTTGTGTACTCTTTGAAACCAGCTTCCTGCAGACGTATTTACAAACCAATCATATTTGTAGACCTTTAAAAAAAAGCGTAATTATGTCTTAAAGGCTGGCAACGCACCCGCGGTCCTGCAATGTTTAGACTGTAGTCGAAAGATTGCTTATCCTAGATGAGCCTGGATAAGCCTGGTCGTTTTCTATCGTTTCCATAAAAAAATAATGCATTTTTACTTCTCTATTCTTGAAATTATTATAACTGTAACATATTACTTATATTTTTTATATTGTTTCCAAGATTTTATTATTAGATTTTTTAGAGTTTATTGTTGCCGAAACATCGCCAATATTCCAATAAATAGATCGGTTTATAAGAGAACTGACAAATTGAATTGCGTGCCGTATCTTGATACTTTTATAGTATATTCGTATTCAAGAGGCACGGTGGGACGAATGTTGCCGAAGAATATAAAAAATAACTCAGTGATCCGTACTTATTCGGTTTATAGGTCGATATGTGCGCCTTTTGCCCAAAAGTCGCTGTAAATATGGGAAGTTATATTGTATGATGTCGATATTTAACGTCATTTCAAACTACTAAAGAAATTTTCTTTAAGAAAAATATATATAAAAACAAATTTTTGTCTACGCGATTGCTACGGCGTAGCACTGCTACACAATCCATGTCTTAAAGTTTGCAAATGTAAGCATATGCCTAAAATTCTTTTCAAGCACGAATTAATTTTAATTTTTAAATTGTATTATATTATTATTGTATTTAGACTGGGAAATGAACGCAGTGTTTATGAAATCTCGGTAGCTTTCAAGAAAGCTTTACACAGTAGCTATACATATTGTAAAGTATTGAATGGATAAAAATCAGAAGTACACTAATTTCACTATTTTTAATTACAAATATAATGGTTTTTATATCTTTATCTGTAATATGGCTTGAATACACAATAAAGTTAATAGGTCTAGGAATGTTGAATAGTTCAATCACTGCCACTAAATGGTTCACGCACAATTAATTATGTTAGAATTACTCAGACCATTGGTCAATAGCCCCCGGCAACTTGATTACCAGGAAGCCTCTTCACATGTTAAGCCCGCTAACGAAGTCTATTAATGTTAAGACTGTATAAAATGAATAGGTATAACCAAATAATATGACATTGATATGTGAAACGTGCAGTATTTTTCTTAATACATACCCAATCCATTCCAGTTAAGTCTTGAATTTTACCATAGAATTTATTTATGTTTTAATGATGAAGAAATATTCACCAACACACCCAGATATGAGAACAACAGTTATTAAAGATCTGACTTTTATTTAATGCGATGTGAGTAAATCTGTAAAAAATCCTTTTTAATAAATATTAATCCAATTCAAAATTTTTCAAAAAAAAATATTTTTATGGTAAGAGATAGCATCCGTCTATGAACAACCACCGTTCCGTTTGTGTTGCTGGATTTTTACTATATCCTCACTGACTAATCGGAATAATACAAGTACTGTTTCATGCCAGTATTCTGTATACCTATGGTATCTCTTAAACCGAGCTGAACCAATTTTGAGTCAGCATAGGTAAGACAGTGTTAAGACATCGCTCACACACTGTCAAGGCCATTCAAATACCGAATAAATTATACATTTCTTTACTCCAACTAGGGATAGAACCTGTTATCTCTCGCTTCGTTATAGGGTTATAAGACCAATGAATCTCTCAATACACACAAATTCAGCCATGTTGGTCCCAATATCCTCTTTAACATTTATGTAATATTACCGGACATATTTTCCTAAGCCCTGCTGATATATAGTTGAGAGCATTCTCGCCATAATATGACTGATAAACCCGCATATTCAGGCTGCGTATTTGTTACAAATCCTTTACAAGATAACACGATAAATGGCATATGGATAGAGATTTTATTATCCTTACTAAATGAGTTAGGAATGGGAAACTTAGTAAAGCTGAATTGTCTTGTGTTAGATTTTTAATGAATAGCGGGAAACAGAGTAAGTCTTATATTGTAAGAAATTACAACTACCTATAGACAACCACGCTGCAATCCACATTACAGCTTTAGTTGCGTTGCCGGCTCTTTACGTCGCTCAAGCGGTATTGTAAGGACTTCTAATAACTTCAGTCACTCATACGTAAGTAATGAGAAAACTATTCAATTAATGTCGTAATTTTGATAACAATTTTAAAGATTAAGATAAAAGATTTGGTAATATTATAAAAGTAATCTTGTTTGTAAGTAGAAAGAAGGTATTATATTAAAATACTATATAAATGTATTATATAATGGTGATATCAGTATGGTATATAGTAAACTCTTTTAATTTATAAATAAAACAACATACCTGTATAATGAAATTTTATTTCCCATAAACTATTTATAATATTTTAAACGATATTTACAATATTTATCACGTGGGCAAAATAACACCCGTGAACTGTTCATTTACAAGGTCTTGGACCCTAATATTAGGTGCTAATGTAGCGAACGTTACTGCGACTGCTATTAACGGTGATTGTGAAATGACAACCGTTATCACTAGTAATACTATAACAGTGATTTTCGTTGGCTTATGGATAGAGTTGCCGGCGTGCAGCTCAGCGAGACTTTCTTCTGGAACAATTAACACTTTAAGACTTTTTTATAAACAAAGAATAATTTTACCTTATTAATTACAAAATCTATGCAATTGAACTTATTATGAAAACATATTTTGAGAAAAATGCTTGGATAAATATGTTTAATTCATAAATGCATTGACAAAGCCACCTTTATTGAATACTATGGAAAACCATGTTATAAACATTTTACTAGTCTACTCACAAGTTTATTGATTGCAAAGGATCATATTATATCGAATAGAGATACACATATACCGACAATTAAAGGGTTATAAGGCCCTGATGAAAGCTAATAGTAGCTAATATTAATCTGTGGATAAATAAAATGATTTAAGATAAGATTATAATACTACCATGGACAATAAACTGATCACAAATGGAATTTACGGCCTTTGGTATTACGGAAGATTATGAGCCAAGGAAAAGTTCATTTAACATTGTAATTTATATTCTATTCGTGTAAAATATTGTTTCACTACGCGATAGCTTTAAATACCAAACCAACTGTTGTAAGTTTGGCGGTAAAATAAATAAAACCTTTTGAGTTTGTATCTGAACGCCTCACTCCTATTGCCTTTTAAGGCTGAGGAGTTGATGCAACTATAAATTCGCTTTTACATAGGTATTAAAGGTGGTTGCAATGTTAAGATACTTGCCCAGCCACTATGAACTCCTCCCACAACCAAATACAATATTTAAGGTCATTTTATATATTCTATTCAAACTGAGCACTAAGCCCGGTACCCACGACATTATAGATGCTTAAAAAACCACTCAGCCACATGTACTATTGGTCATAATAAGTCTTATTCATACTCATCACAGTTGGATAAAAATACATGCAAATCTAAAGTCATTATAAAGTTGGTGCTAAGTTTTGCAGTAAACAGGATTATTAGAAGATAGGCGTAAAGTCAATTTCCGACAAAGTTAACAAGCACGCCTGAATAACCTTATTAAAGAAAATCGACGTCTTTAGCCTCAATTCAGTGAGAGCCTGTTTATTTTGACGACAAATTGAATGTGTTTCGCTTAATTATGATAAAGCGATTATTTGTACGGGCGAAATGTTTTTAAGCTCTTGAAATTAGTATAAGAACGTTGTATTTTATGTTTGTGACATAATATTTTCCATACATCATTTTTTTGTTATCATATTTAGTGACACTAACGTCCTTCAAAATTATTACGACTTAGGGATTCTGAATTTGCCTTCTATTTTATAAAAAAAAATTGATACTATAATATTTATAAGTTACTGATATATTACAGAAACTTCGCCCAAGGACACTCTCAACATCTGCTAGAACAAAATTGTGTAGCCTTGAATTATTATTATAATAATATTGTATTAAATAATTAGCAAATGTAGTTTTTAGAACGACTAATGAATTTTTCTTTTAAAAAAAAACACAATTATGTAAAATACATTAGCATAAAAATAATATACACGGATATGTAAAAACAAAGGAAACAACATTTAAAGTGTTTACTTCAAATGCATTAATTCTAAAATAATTAAAAATATCCACTTAAATGATAAAAATCAAAATCATGAATGGCACCATCCGTCAAAGACAAACTAAAGAAAAAGTATAATATTCACTATAAATAGGTTATATTTATATTTATTTCAATATATCTGTTAAGATACAATAATATCTTCTTTACACGAATAAACTATACTAAAATGAAATCAAATATTTTTATTCAACATAATTAAAAACTGCAGCTCGTTGCGTCAAAATCAGTCTACCACAATTTTCAAGTTTAGCCCACCCCATCACATGAGAAGAATGGGAGAAATAAACTCAGTGGGTGCAATTTTTTGCTTCCATGAGATAATTGAAATGTAAAAAAAATCTCTAAGAATGCCCAGTATGAACACCTTTTTCCCAAGGCGTGACATCATTTACAAAATCATCAACACAATAGTAATATACACACAAACGTCCCTTGACAGTTTTTTAAATTTATTTACAGAAATAATAAATAAACGTAATAATAAACATAATAATAAACATAATAATAAACGTTTTCTGGGATCCTATTGAAAAAGCGTACAGCATTATCTCTAAAAGATTTACTTACTTTACTGAATTTAAAAAGAAAAAAGAAATATAGTTTATGATACTTTACCATTGAGTACATGAACAGAGACCATATGGGGCCTGGCCCCACGTACCGCACATGTGTAGTTCCCAGCATCGCTGCTGTTCACCCTCGCGAGACGCAACACGCTGTCTGCACCACCAGGTACCTGCTCTGTTTTCACACTGAAATAAAAATATCTTTATTAGACTATAATAAACGCACGTCTGTTTCCTAAAAAAAAAGTCCCTAAAATATATTACGTTGCTTAGAATAATAAAGTATAGTTTACAATATATAGAATTAAAGTATAAATTAGGTAATTTTTAGCACTTGAAGGAGGATTTTGCTGACTATAAATCAAATCTTTAGAAAAAATTCAAGAAATAAATACACAGTTATATACATACACATTACACATAATATTATATATTACAGAGCCTCGTAGCTAAATGGTTTTAAGAGTACCATGAAGCGATAAGAATAAGGTATCGGGTTCGAATCCCGGTCCGGATGATTATAATTTAATTCATAATTTTTTCGGTCTCTAGAAATCTATTTACTTTTTCACCCGTGGGAGAGCCATGCTGAAGCAAATGCTTACGCATTAATTGGGCCGGCTCGTCCGAAACGATACCACGGACTCAGAGAATATTCAGCGTGAAATGGTACTTGTACTGTGTTTTGCAGAGTGAGCGCGGATATCGGAGGCCCTTAAAAGTGCTGCTTAAGCGGCATAAAAAGCTGGCAACACAACCAATGCGCAAAATGTGACGCGGTTGTTCATGGGCGGCGGTGTTCTCATATAAGAGACCCACCTGCTCCGTTGTCAGCTATACTATAAAAATATAAAAAAATTATATAAGATCAAACATCGGAATCAACATTGGTCGTTCTGCAAACATAGGAATTCGAAGACAAACAGAAACTATTTACTTTACGTTCATACATACAGAAGCGATCACATTCTCTGCGAAGGTACAATTGGAGTTTAGATTTATTGCAAAAATATATTTTTGAAAATAATTTCAAACCTCAAGAATACATTATAAAGAAAAAAAATGTGTAAATGGACTTATTATTATTAAAAAAAACTCTGTTTTCTGAACGTTGAGGCTTTTGAAAGCAATTAATTGTTGTTATATAAAAAAATAATTGCTTTTCGTTCTAAAACTTTTAAATATGGATTTTTATTTGCAACATGTTTGACTTGCTGGCTTGAACTTGAAAATATTTTTTGTATAAATGATTTATTTATTTAAAACTTACCAATAAATGTACAATAAAAATTAGGAAATAAAAAGAAATTACAATGGAACTACCATTGTAAGTAGGGGTAATGCAAGGCTGTATGCCCCACCCCGTGGTGACGATTGGTTTAGAATTGCTTTCACCGTCCATACTATTTTATGGAAAACGTCAATCTGGAGGTTCACCTAAGATAATTTTGTAAATTGGAGTTTTCATTGGCGGTCCTCTGCCCATGAATACTCCAATGCCTTTCAGGGCCGCGGTTGCGTCGATGACCTTAGGACACATTCACACGGAGATAAAAATATTGAACCACCAATACAAAACATTTAAATAATATTATATGTATATGTATGTAGAAAATTAAACCATTAACAAACAATTATATTCACATTAAAATCCAAGTGAGATTGTATTAGAATTAAAAGGATTTGGCAAATCTCGACAAAGTTAACAATTTATTTAGTATAAACATTAACTCTGATTTCTCAAGAGACGCCTTTTCGGTTAATAGGATTCTTAAAATATTAATTTGGCATATAAAACGCCTTCCGTTTAATTTTCCATTTCTAGACCTTGATCATATGCATTGTAAAATTTAATTAATACCTCATTATTTATATAAGTCAATTTTGCCGTATTTAATTATGTTAACCACCTCCAAAAAGGACAAATTTCGACATAAACTTAGAAAGGAATTGCATGAAAAGACTTTCAAATGTCTTTATCGTCATCATCATTTCAGCCGTGTGACGTCCACTGCTGGACTTAGACCTCCATGGAATATTTGCCATAATCAAAACGACTGTCAGGCGGGTTTGTGAACGCAGTTAGGTTTTATAGAAAGCTGCTGCCTGCCCTCTGGCTTTTCATGGTTCGTGGTCATGCCACGTCTGAGCGATCTTTAAGGTATTCTTAGAATCAACTGCTTGCAGAGATATCTCCAAACTAATACCACTTGGGGAGTTTAAAAAGCGTATATAACAATGAAAGATTGGCAACGCACTCGCGGTCAGCAGAGGCTCGATCTATACATGGATAGAAGACCGCTAATGCTAGAGCCTCCTGTTCCATTGCTGTAAATCATCATATAAAAAGAACAAAAATAGATCCAAGCAGCTTCTCAGAGCATTTTATGTGGTAATGCGATAGAAGATGCTAAGAGAACCAAGATTTCAGTGCAAAGCTATTTTTATAACAATCAAAAAGATTCCACGAATTCAACTAAAAAAACATAAAAGTTCTCAAGTTTAGAATGGTTTAATAATCCTTTAATTATTAACAAAATTTCATATTATAAATCAATGTTTAAGCCAAAGCAAAAAAAGACAAATTGTGATGCTTTAAAAACATCAAAAACAAATATATTAATAAAATGATTTAATTATAAATTGAAATCATTCGGATGAAATAATACCTTATTTCATCATAACCCAATAATTATTCATGTTGTTTGAGTTATAAGGCTTAATACTGTTTTAATAGTAAATAAGTTTGAAAAAATATACAAAAGAGAACATTGGAAACATATCCATGATAAACAAATTGCATAACCATGAAAATATTAAATAAACTTTAAGTTTTTGTAATTTCAAAACAGCCTTGTAGCTCAGTGGTCTTATAAGCCTTGATGTATTGGGTTTAATCCCCGATACGAAAATTAAATTTAAAATTTAACTTTTCTTTCTGTCTTTTGAAGAGCTTGATATTGTTTGAGCGAATGTCTTAACGCTGTCATTCATGCATTTTCTGACGCACAAATTGGACCGGGTCGTCTAGAGTACCACGGGCTCACAGAATACCAGCTTGGCATAGTACAAGTAGTAGTAGAAAAACATAGTAAAAGTACTATTACTTTTACTATATTTTGCTGAGCGAGTAAAGAAATCGGAGGCACTTGAAATTATACCCTAAGAAGATGGCAACATAACCAAAGCGTGGATTGTGACGTGGTTGTCCAGGTCCGGTGGTGGTCTCTTACCAGAGAAGATACACTTGCTCCGTTTCCCACTATATTTTTTAAAAAATATTTAGATTAGAATAAGGGTCATAATTATGTTTAAATTACATTTTTTATTGTATAGTTGGTTATGCAGCCTCTCAGATCTCCTATATAGTAAGACATATCGTCGCCCACGGACAACCGGCCGATAATTTGCGCTTTGTTTGTATGTTAAAGGTTTCGTACCTTTTACGCCAATTAAATATGTAAGGAAAAAACTACTGACTTAATATTTGCACTTACAATCGCCACTAATGGTTACAGAATCTCAGTAAAACATATTAAAAAGTGAAGTGATATATTCAGTTTAATTTAACGTAAAGGCTTTAATTAAATTTCACATAGACAACCTAGATTCAAGGAAAATCTGAACTGGTTTACTTTTTAATCGCTCTTATTCTAGCAATATACGTATCCAGTAATGTGATTGAATTTTAACAAGATCTTATAAAGATTTACGCTCTAATTAAATATATGTAAAATCATTTTGTTTGCTTCATTAAGCACCTTGATATTTTTATATATAAAAGATAATATTACGTTCACCAATTTTTTTAAAATTTCAAAGAAAACAGGATAAAATCTTAGCTTGTAAAACATCGCGTCAATGAGAAATGTTATAGCTGTAATAAAACTTCGCAAAAAGCTAAACCTTTCAGTCTAAAAGTCTTTTAGACTGATCAACAAGAGAAAAAAGAATTCTTTTGAATGTCTTATTTATTGACATTCATATATATTCACGTTCTAACTTGTATATATGTAAAATTAAAAAAATATATTGCTTTTTTATGGAAACGAGCAGGACTCACCTATAATAAGCGGTCCTGCGCTCATGGACACCCTTGCTGGGACACAAGTGTACTACCTTTTAGGGATAGCTACGCTCTTTTTAATATAAATAACAAATGGAATCGGCAGACATTATTATTTGCGGTATGTCCTATCGGGTCCAATTATGAACCCTCAGTAATAAATAAAATATAAAAATAAATAATAAGTAGGATAAAATGAAGCCTATATTTTTTTCTTGTTCTAAGCTACCTCTCCACCAATTTTTATCCAAATCAGTTCAGCCAATCTTGAGTTATAAGTATTGTTACAAAACATGACTTTCTTTTATAAATATATATGTAGATAATA
>DWCF01004241.1:0-17049 GCA_018230265.1 Delias oraia
TCAAGCCGAGGTTCGTGTCTCGCAGGAGGCGCCCTTGGGCCCGTCGCGGTCGTAAAACTAATCTCTCGGCGAGCCTAAGGCTCGCCCCAAAGTTCGCGAGAAGCTGTAGAGGCCTATGCCGACAGCGTTAGTCATTTAAAAAAAAAAAAAAAAAGTAGATTAGAAAGTCAATGGGCCCCATTGAGACTCCAATGATTACAGCCAGAAGACTTCCCCGTTCGTCGGCGAGTGCTCAAGAGGCGCCGGTACTCAGCCTGGCGTTCGACATTCTAAACAAAAATGCTTTCTCTCAGAGAGATGAGGCCGTAGACAGACTCATCCTTTTAGCGGAGTACCTCGATCTGCTATGAGCCACTCAACAAATTATTCGGCCAAACGTTGGCCCATTCTTTCATTCAGCATTCAAAAAAAAATTAAAAATTATTGAAAAATTATTGAACATTGTAAAAATTAAATTAAATTGCCTAAATAGTTCCGCTAAATTTGTTTCACAGGTTCTGTTCAGATGTGTATAGGCTTGGAACTGGTAGTACAGTCAGTGATTGTAAAATTCTAATTGATACAGTTATAGTTTTTTTTCTATTACAGAAGATAATCGGCGTCTTCAAGCCGAAGGACGAAGAGCCGTACGGCAGACTGAACCCCAAATGGACGAAGTGGATGCACAAGCTCTGCTGCCCCTGCTGCTTTGGCAGATCATGTTTGATCCCCAACCAGGGGTATCTGTCTGAGGCTGGAGCCAGTCTTGTCGACTCCAAGATCGGGCTGAAAATTGTGCCCAAGACTCGGGTGAGTGGACTCAAATGCATGTCTCATTATTTGGTTTGAAGTGATACGTTTTTAGGTGCTTGGCGTTGGGAGTTATTTTTTATGGTATAGCGGACAACGGAGCAGGTGGTTGTCCTATATGGTATAATAACACCACCGTCCATGGATTACCGCGCCACAGTCCCCGTATAGGTTAATTCCGGCTTTTTACGCCGCATAAGCGGCACTTTTAAGGGCCTCCGATAGCCTCACTCACTCTGCGAAACATAGTAAAAGTGCCGTTTCACTTTGAGTATTCTGTTAGCTCGTGGTGACACTTTGAACGAAAGGGCTCAGTGTGTCAGCATGGCTCTCTCACGCACTAAATATTGCGGTGGAAGCTGCGTTCTTAACCGCCTCGGGCAGTCTGCCGAAGACCGCAGGGCCCATAATATAAACCGACCATTCGGATTTTGTCAAAACGAAATATTGGTTCCGAAATTTGTGACTACGCAACGCGTGGGCCTTATTGGTGTCTCGTCGCTGGTACCGAACCTGTTCAAGAAAATTAACAAGGCCACCTGATATAATCGTTTGGAAAATATCTCCCTTCCGCCTTTTTGCGTTATGAACAAAGCTCGTTTCTGTCAATACTAAATATCATTACCGTCATATTATAAGTTCGTAGGGCTTAAAGATGTAAATAAATGTTTCAGGTGGTGAAGCTAGTGTCGGACACGTTCAACTACCTGCGAATCGACCGCGAGCGATCACGGCTCAAGCGAGCCATCACAGAGCAGTTTCCGACGCTGCGATTTAATAGAATGGGCCTACCGCCCAAGGTGAGGCTTCGCGTGCCACGAGTAACGACAAAACCTCGTTTAACTGTGTAATCTTTTTTGTTAATTTCTGGAAAGGAAGCATTTCCCTGTTGGGTGAGAATAAATGGAACTCGGCACTCCGAATGCAATATTGACAATGGCCGGGTGAGTGTCTTGATGCTGTCACACCTATTGGAGAGCCATGCAATACCACTGCAACAGTACTAAGACACTTGCCTGTCCACTGTCAATCCCTGACAAGAAATTATAAATTCAATTATAATTTATAATCGTCCGGCCGGATTCGACTCGAACCGAATTTGAAGCGAGTCAAAATAATTGATGATAATATGAACTATTTCAGATGGGGTCATTCCAGTTATTCGTAGAAGGATACAAGGATGCTGATTATTGGCTGAGGAGATTCGAGCAGGACCCGCCCACCGAGCATGTCATGCAGAAGTAATTTTTGTCAATTGATTAATACAGAGTGCTTTTATATTCGGAAGGCGATATCTTTGGTATAAACCACGTGTCGCGGCGTTTGTTGCCAAACCTCTCCGAAACGATTTGACCGATTTTTATAAAATTTTAAGTGCATGTCATGTAGGTCTCATTCCATCACCACATACTTTTCATACTCACAAAATTGTGGTCTTGTACTTCAGCGAAACAATAGAAGTACCATTTCAAGTACAACTAACCATTTCACGCTTCTGTGAGCCGTGGTATCTCTTCGGACGAGCCGGCCAATTAGTGCGTCAACATTTACATCAGTATGGCTCGCCCAATGGTGAAAATTGATGTACATTCGTTTCTTGCTATTGAAATCAATACAATGGAATTGATTTATGTCTATTATTATTATCTCCATCTATTCCAGGTTCCAGCTGCAGTTCGAGCGTCTGGTCGTGCTAGACTACATCATTCGGAACACGGATCGTGGTAACGACAACTGGCTGATCAAGTACTTGGCACCATCTAACCGGACCGACCACGACATGACTGAGCCTTCGGTGAGTGTAAGATTTCCATGAGAAACTACTATTTGAACAAACATTTGAAGTGAAACTTTAAGCACGCTCGACGCCTGGAAACTAACACGTCAGTGTGTTTATTAAATTAGTTTTTTTATTTATTGTAGTTTTCGTGGGATATAAGTCAAATCAAAAGATTATCTCAATTTTTATTCTGATAAATTGCAAACAAGCAATGAAACAAGAAACAGTGGCAAACGAACAGGACGCTCACCTAAAATAAGCGGTTCTCCGCTAATGGACAGCCCGCTGGTGCGATAGCGGCCTTTAAGGGATAGGTATGCTCTTTTTTTGAAGGTCCCCAAGTCGTATTGCATTGGAAATACTTTACCGGAAGCTGATTCCATATTGGTGGTGCGCGGCACAAAGTGACTTTCAAAAATGCTTAGTTGTCGAACGACAACCATGCAGGGGATACGAATGATACTCTGCATTACGCCTCGATGTTGGATGATGAAATTCAACTGCAGGTATTAAAAATACTGAATGAATTAATATGTGTTACTCTGATTTCAGGAGTGGAGCGGTGGCGGTGTGGACGTCCGCATAGCGGCCATAGACAACGGGCTGGCGTTCCCCTTCAAGCATCCGGATTCGTGGCGCGCCTACCCCTACCACTGGGCCTGGCTGCCCCAGGCCAAGCAGCCCTTCAGCGCCGAGACCAAGTTCGTATCACTAACTTCAGCCAGACCTTCAACTGTTTCATTATGGTACTCTGAAGAGAAGAAATTCTCCTGTGTATTGAGAAATAATAAGCAATAAACAAATACATCGTTTAATATGTAATCGAAATTGGGCAATGATACGAATACCGATGGTTTCAGAGAGCTGGTGTTACCACTTCTGTCTGACATGAACTTCGTGCAGGAGCTTTGCGATGAGCTGCATATACTTTTCAAGGTAGGCACAGGCCCCGCGGTCAGTTAAGATCGCTCGGCAAAAGCACAAGTGGTATGCGCAGTATTCTATTCTTATTTCGTCTTTGGTACAGTTGCGTACATATTGTTTTAGTAATACGTAGTAGTACAACAAGTGCCAAAAAATAAAATTTTAACGGCCAAGTGGCCTTAATCTCGTGCTTCCATCCTCAACATGTCAATAATCAACCTCAATATTCTGTCTGTCGTACAGCAAGACAAGGGCTTCGACAAGCGGCTGTTCGAACGGCAGATGTCGGTGATGCGTGGCCAGGTGCTGAACCTGACGCAGGCGCTCAAGGACAACAAGAGTCCCGTGCAGCTGGTGCAGATGCCGGCCGTCATCGTGGAGAGGTACCTCAATAGGTTATCGTTAATGAAATGAAATTCTTATTCTTTTTATTCAACATAAATACAAAAATGCAGCTCGCTGAAAGTCAAAATCAGTCTACCACCGTTTCCGAGCTAAGCCCACTGAGTGGAACTGGCGAAACAAACTCAGTGGGTGTAACTTGTGGCTTTCGTGAGATACTTAATTTATAACAAATATTAGCTCTGCGAATTCCTGGCATGAACACCTTACCCCAAAGGCGTGACATCATTTACAAATTTCATTACAATTTTCACGAATGACATCTATTTATAAAAAAATATTAATGTCTAAGTATTTTATTATAATAAAGTGTAAATGATATAAATATTGTTCCATATCTCTATTAAATCTAAAGAATTTATAGAATGTATATATTCTATATATTTATATAGACCTGGAGAAAATATTCTAAAATTGCAGGTCTAAAAGCGACACGAACCACTCGCGCTTCTTCGACTCGTTCCAGCAACGCTTCCAGCAGAAGTCGCCATTCTTCTCCTGGTGGTGAAATATGGTGTGTTTTTTGTTTATTTTTTTAATGGAATAGCGGACAACGGCGCAGGTGGGTCTCCTATATGGTGGCGCCACACGCGCTTGCTGTGTTGACGGCTTTTCACGTCGCTTAAGCGGTACCTTATAAAAATCGCCGGAAGACGCTGGATGCAGGTCGCCTCCGACAAGTATTCATGGAGGTCCAAGGGGGTGGCCTAAGTCCAGCAGTGGACGTCTTGCGGCTGAAATGATGATAATGATTCTGTGAGCCCGTGTTATCACTTAGGACGAGGTGACCCAATTATTGCGTCCGCATTTGCTTCAGCATGACTCTCCCATGGGTGCGACAGTAATGTCGTTCCCGTGGGGGAGTCGTGTAGTAAGCTTGCGACGCTTGGATACAGGGTTCGATTGCCGATGGAATTTATAAATTGCAATGGTTTGACGATGGTTGCCATGCTGACACGATAATTGAGCCGGCTCGCCGGAGTTACTTTTTCAATACATCCGTGGCCCAGCGATGGCTAGGAGTGTCCATGGGCAGAGAACCGCTTCTCGATGGGGGCCTTTTGCTCGTTTACCACATTTTTGGTTAACACCAAATTATTATAATAACAATAAGTTATATTATTAGTAGAGACATCGTGTCAGACGTATCTTGATTTTTTATGACGAAAAATAATTATTAAAAAATTGGTTTTTTTTTCAGAAACATGAACACGGACAGATCGGGCTGTTATTATTGTATAGAGTTTTGTATGTATATTGTAGTGTTGTACTGAAGTTGAACCTATCATTCCATTTAAGCGAATTGGCTAAGCTATTAGTGGTAAATTTTCACATAAGCGATCACATTTCGGGAGATGTCAACTCATAAACATTTATGGAATTTATGGAAACTACATAGTTTGGAAGGAGATTTTGTTTAGAGACACTTGCGCCTAACCACCTAAATATAAATCGGGTACCTTTCTATATCTTACCGTTTGAGCGGTTTTAATCAAGTTTATAGTGTTTGTATGAAACTCAAAATTCATTAATTTCACTTGATTCAACTTCAGTAAAATATTGAATGTGTTAGAAACTAATTTTTACGGTGACACTGTATCAAAATTTAACAGAAACCGATTGAGTATTTGAGACTTCATACTCATTTAAGTTAAGATACTGTATGTTGACATCAAAGAAATAGGAAAATTGCCTATAACTTTATTTTTGGAAGAATTTTTTTTTGTCGGAATTTTGTTTATTTTAGTTAAGCTGCTGTGTTGACATCAAAGATATTGGAAATTTCCATGAAAATCTATGAAAAATGTTTTATATTTTTTTTATATCTTTTTTTTGGAATTTGGTCTTGCGTGAGTTTGATTGGAGTTAAAATTATAACGGATATAACAAAATTAATTTTATATACGAAATTAATTTATTTTAAAAAAATATGTAAGCGCTCGTAGGCGTTGCGGCTAGTCGACTGGTGTAAATTTCATCAGAATATGTTTAGCACAAGTTTGAGACGAAACTTTGACGCATTTTTTTATGAATACGGGGGCAAACGAGCAGGAGGCTCACGTAGAACAAGCAGTCTCCGCCCATAGACACCTGGGTGAGTTGCCGGCCTCTCAAGGGATAGGTATGCTTTAATTAAATAATTAATTCCTAATTTAATATGAAAAGATATCAGAATATAGGACTTATTTGATTTTATTTTATGGAAATGTAGACTTGTTGGTAATATACACTTGTGAAGTAGTCAAATCATTTTGAATTTTAACGTATATGGGACCATAAGGACCTTGATTCGATAAATTTTAGACAACTATAGTATAGGCATATGTGTCCACTTATCATTGGATTTTTTTTAATATTGTCATAAATTGTATGAAAATAATTTTAATATCATTGCATAATCTATCGAGCTATATAACCTCATTGATAAACATTGTGTAAATTTAATCAACGTCTCAATTATATCCCCTTACTTATAAATATTGTTTAATTTTAATCATTGGATTAGTGTTCTTAACTGAGCGTCAAGACGAGAATGTAGGTTATTGGATTTTGTTCCGTCACTACATATAATTAATTTCTATGTAATTTGAAGTTAATGAATGTTTATGAGTTAGGTGGATTTAGTGGGGCTTAATGAGATTTGAGGTCAGTCGTGATTTGTTGAATATTTTGTTACCGATTTTTCTTAGTGTATTTAGAACAATTTTACAGACAATATTCCTCAATATTCCTCAACATGTGGTCCGCGGACCCCTGGGAATCCGCGATAATATGTATAGGGATCCGTGTATTCTTTGAACCATACATGAATTCTAAATAAATTTCCAAAAAATGCATAACTAAAATAAATATCTAATTGGATTTTTTTGCTGTTTATTATATGAAGGGGTCCTTGCAAACTACTTGATTTCCCAGGGGTCCGTGGATGAAATAGGTTGGGGATTGTTGGTATAGATTGATGATTTTAGTGATTTGTGAGAGTTGTCATCAGTAATTTATGCAAAGTGCCTCATCTTAATGTGTCGCTTGTTTTCGACTTATGGATTCATTATTCATAAGTAGGTTCAAGTATCACGTGACGCAATTTTTAAAGATTTTTGACCCTACCTAAGTCTTACCCCTTTCTGGCTCGTCCGAAGTGATCTTATTAATACTCAGCGTAATACAGTAGTTGTGAGTGAGTGAGTGATCTGAAGCATTTAAAATTATGCCGCTTAATCTGCGTTAAAGGCCGTCAATACAACCAATACTCGGCCTGTGGTGCAGTTGTCCACGTGCGGCGGTCTTCTCTTACCATATATGAGATCTATCTGCTTCGTTGTCCGCGAAACCATAAAAAAGTAACGTTCCGTAAAATTTGTCAATTTTTCCCCAAAAGTTAGAATTCGTTGCCCAAACTAATGCAAAGTCGCTAAAATGTCTTAATCATATTTGCGAAAATAATACTTGATCAATAAAAGAAGCTTGCTGAAATAGGTGTAATAGTAACTTGAGGCTTGTTTTTTTATGGTATAGCTATGTATGAGTCTCCTATATGGTAAGAGAACACCGCCGCCCATGGACAACCGCGCCACTGTCCTCGCATTGGTTGTGTTGCCGGCTTTTTACGCCGCTTAAGTGGCATTTTTAAGGGTCTTCGATATCTTCACTCACTCAGCGAAACACAAGTAGCGTTCCACGCTGAGCTGAGCTTTCATCCGAACCCATTAACGTTTATTTTTAGTAACTTGGGGCTTGTCTAATTGAAGTTTAATTTATACTTGTGACACTTTTTCTTTTTCAACATGTGAATTTTGAGGTCTTGCACTAGAATCTATATGGTGGCCACGCAGCAGTAGATTCCGCATGGCTGGTTGTCTGTGCGTGAAAATGAAATGAAAAATGTTAAAATAATAAAAATTTGTTTGGTTTGTCGATTTAGAAGTATTCCAACAGCTAGCGGAACAGATACCAAAGTTCGGTAAGAGCCCGTAAGTTAAATTCAGCGAGCATAAACACTCGCAGCGATCAGCTGTAGTAACAGCTTATTTATCCATATACAAGCTAAATTGTGAATTTAGTGATCCTGTGAGGCATTTATTTTAAATATTTATTAAGTATGATTTGACGGTACGAGCCAATTTTATGTAATTGCAGAAGCATTAGAATTTGATAGAGTTTCAACTCGATGGAGCGATGGGCATGGCAATACATGCCCGCGAGATTTGTTTAATCGAGTAAAGAATGTGTAAACTGGGAGCTAAGGTTCGGTTTCAATCGGATTTATGAAAACTGTTGTGTTTGTGACTTGAAGCATTGCATACTTTAAGTCAAGTTTTTTTATAAAGTTTTATTTGTTTATTGAATCTTCTAAAAAGGTTTCACTAAACGAATGATTATTGGTTGTCAATATTCACTCTGAATGCGCTAGTTTTTATAAATTGTATTGACGTCATATCTCCTTGTATAGCTTCGTTCATCAACCATGAGTTTTTCTAGATTTTTTCTTACATTTCATGGGTCAATGTTATAGAATATGTAAGTTGCATTATTTGAGTATAGATATCGGAGGCCCGTGAAATTAATGTCAGTGTAAAAATCGACAACACAACCCTAGCGCGGTTGTCCATGGGCGGCGGTGAGATCTTACAGTTGTACAATAAAAAATTATGGTTGATGTATCGAATTACTATGTAATTAAATACAATTTTGAAGACATTTCGTTTTGATAACGGCACATACTGATAGTTCCTTGTTTAAGAACTTCGGCCCATCTCCAAACTGTGCGCTATTTGGCAGGATTTTTACAAGAACAATAAAAAAATGTTCAGATAAGTTATAGCTTATGTCAAAAAATATATTTCTCCATAACAACATTTTCACATAGTTTCATTTGTTACTTGTAGGTTACTGTCAAGTTTTTTCCGCAGTATTGGAGGGGTTAAGGAGGTTATAATAGTAAGTGTTTATAAATTGATAGTCTACATATAGCTATTCCGTTCGCCGTGACAAGGGCCTTACAAAATTATTAAAATAAGTTTGCCCAATATAAGTAAGGTAACTTCCCAATGTATAGGAGAATTTGTAAATAGTTTAACAATTTCGTTATAATGTCATTTAATTGATGAAAATATAATCACCTTGCATTTTTATTGGTTTTAATTCCTATCTCTAAATAAACATAACAGCTGAGTGGTTTTATAAGCCTGACGTCTTAAATACTGAGTTCGATCCACGGTTTGAACAATATTTTGTTACCTTGACACTTGAAATAAAGTGAAGTTTTTGAGCTCATCAGTCTTACCAATACAAAAAAAACTAGTTGATGGCCCAAACGTGCTTAAAAAATATCAAGGTTAAGCTCAAAAATTATAGCATTAGTTTTTTTAATTGTCTTCACTTTTTATTGTACTGCGGGTAACTGAGAAGTTGGGTGTCTACGGTAAGAAATATCTGCCGCCACACAGCCGCGCCACAATCGGCGCTGAGGTTGTGTTTCTGGCTTTTTAACGCTGTTTGAATGTTATAATTTCAAAGATCTCCTATATCCTCACTTAGTGAAACACACAGTACTGTTTAATGCTGTTACTGCTTGTATTTTGTTGTTGACTGCGGTCAAGTGAGTATCTAATCGTAGTAAATCCATGCTGATGTACAGTATGTACTGTATGATTTGTTACAGGTTACTTGATTTTTCTGCAGTTTTATCGCATTTAATTCTTGTCCGGCTTCAGTTTGACTAATTTTCAAAAACAAACACAAACGGAGATCCAGAGACGTATTTCACGATCCGGATGATCCTATCACAATAGCTAACAAGCTGTTAGCCTCCCAAGATAATAATAACAATCTCAGATGGTAGGGTTCTATGCAGGCACCGCCTCCGCCGGATACGAAGGCGAGGACCTAGCTACGTCGCCAGACTCACCAGAGTGAGCTTTCGACCGGTTGTTGAGGCGGCCCAAGTCGAGTTTCGCGTCTCGCAGGATACACCCTTGCGCCAGTCGCGGCTAAAAATCAAATTCGCGGAAAGCCTGTGGCTCGCCGCAAAAGTCCGTGTTAAGCTGTGATGACTGAGGCCGGTAGCAAAAAGGCCTTCTAAATAAAATGAGACTATAGGTTCATTCAATGTATAATAAAAAGCTAAATTATAATAACATGTTCTAAACTAGGTATAACAAATATTATACAGAAAAAAAATCAATTTATTATGTGAACAAATAATGGAATTAAATGAAAGTTACAATTAGAAGCTATACTATATCTTGTTTAAGACCCAAATTATTATATAAAAGGCGTGTCCACAGCTTTTTTTTAAAGACTATGAGGAAAGAAATTACTTTTAAATTCCAATAAAACACTGTTGATCTTTATATATTTAATGGAATAACAAAAACATTGTGCGAAATAAATAACATAACATTGATTTTGCTATAAACATTATTTTAATAAATCAATGACAAAAGAGTATTCTCTAAAAAGGTTAAACTGAAGAATGCAGTGCAACGTATTGGATTTTTTTGACTTTATATTCTTTAATCTCTTTCACATTCTTTCCAATATTGGCTATCAAAATAAACATATCAAAAAGAAATATGACCCAAACACTTTCTCTAATATTATACATTAAATGCAGACATATTTTTGTAATATGTTACATAAAAATACATATCTTTGTTTCATGTATAATACTAATAGTTTTCCTCAAAAGTAGCTGCCAGTTTGAAAACAAAATATAGTTTACATTTTGACAGATGAGTTAAGTCATTGATTCAGCTTCGAATGTCTAGTGAAAGAGATAGAAGACATGACGTCACTCAACGCTATAATTTTTATCTGCATTTTTTTCGGTATTGCAATCTTCAGTACATATATAAACTTCTTTATTTGAACGCGGTATAAACTCTATAACGTGTTAGAATGTATACTGTGCAATTATAACTTTAATGTTATCAATATAATTCAATAAGATTTTCAATTTTAGATTGTAGTTATAAGTTTTAAAAAACTTTATTACCGCCAAATACGATTCTATTTTAGTTTTATTCAAAGAAATGTCTCGACTCTAGTGCTTTAATATAAAATCTATTTAAATATTTGAAACGAGATTTAATGTTCATTGAAAAGATTTGTTTACATACATATAATCTGAAATAATACTTAGATTTCATAACGAGTATTAATTTTTTGAGTTCGAAAATTTTGGCAGTGCACAGGATCTATAAACAAAATTACATAAATCGCTTACAATAACATAGATATAATTAATGTCTAGTACGTATCTTGTATTAGAACTTAAAGCAATTTTTTCTCGATTATTATAAAACTTCATTTTTAATTTTTGCCTATTTAAATCTCACTATATTTTTAAATGGTAATAATAAATAATTTAAATGCAGTAATTACAAACAAACGTGCTTTCAATTTTTTTTGCATTTTTTATCTTTTAACAGAGGGATTCGTTTCTTAAAAATATAAATTCAAATCCCTGTGCTCTTCTAATAAATCTAGCTTAAGACAAAAGCCAATAAATATTTAAATAAAATTACTACTAATCATCTGACGTGGGACGTCCACCCACAAGGTGGACAAACAACCTTATCAAGGTCGCCGGAAGAAACTGGATGCAGGTCGTCTCCTACAGGTATTCATGGAGGTTCAATGGGAAGGCCTATGTCCAGCAGTGGACGTCTTAAAGCTGAAATGATGATGACTGCTAGTAATAACTCTGTTAATTTAACTTATAAAACCTTTGCACAAATCTTCGCTCTGTCACACTCTGACTCAACGTTTACACGTTAGCGAGACAGATACAGCATATTAAGAAATTCCAAAGGAGTCTTCGCTCTGTTTCATTCTCATAACAACGTTATATGTTAGCTAGACAGGGACAAACATAATAGGCAAAGTTCCAAAGGAGTCTTCGTTCTGTCTCATTTTCAAAACGACGTTTATACGTCAGCTAGATAGGGACAGAGCATACTAGGCAAACTTCCAAAAGAGTAATTATAACCTTTTAAAACGTTTTGTCTAACGATATATCTCTGCAAAGCGAAAACTGTGAATAAATTGTACGCGAAGCTAAATTAATATATAATTTATCTGTGCATATGTATGAGGTGTTGATATTTGACGAACGCGATGGCGGCAAGCTCCTTGCAGAACTCTTCCAATACAATCAAGCTCTCCACGAGTTGATTATGGTCTCCGCTGTAAAAAAATCATTTAATTACTACATCATTTACTAATTTGATATTATTAACAGAAAGAACAACTTTTTTTATTAAGTCTTGTGGCTGAGGAGTCTTGTATGCTAATATAACAACTAAATAAAATTTACCTCTCATCATAACTGGGATCTTCGCTCATCAGCTGAAGCCTTGTATTTTCTATCACCTTCTTGTAATTTTTAATTCTGGGTATTTCTAATGTAAGTCGTTTAGCGATTTCCTGTAATGTTTTATACAGTGTGCACGTATTTTTCGCCGTCGGCATACTGGGATTCAGAAAAAACTCATGTAAATTCGGGTGCGGTAGAAGAGACAATTTGGAAATTATCGACGTCAGATGCAAATTCACTTGATACGGTTGTTCCGGCATTTTCGACAACAGTGTAAAAATCATCCTCAAAAACGGCCCCTCATCGAACTCGTCTTCATTCTGTGACAGTTTATCCTTATCTGTAGTCGGGTGATGCTCTATGTCACTTTTGACAGATGCGTCTTTAACGTTTTCAGTGTCAATCGTTGGCGCCATTTTCGATTGTCTATGTTCGGTGTGCTTGTTTTTATTGTGTAATGTGTCGAACACGCTCAAATGTATGTCCGCTTCAGGTCGACTGTCGTAGCTGTGTGTTGAACTGGCCGTGTTCTCCATCCAATTTGGCTCCGTCGGCCAATGAAACGACGCCGTAATATCTAACCATAGCTGAAATTTTTAAATATTTTCTTTGTCACTATTTATATTATTATTTTAAAAGATATTAATAATGAACAATACAGTACTCTAATAAAAATAATAAAATAAAAAATAATATTAAGCTTGTAACAAACTTAAATCGTATTTAATATCTTTATTTAATAACAGCAGCGTAAATAATAAAATTCAATTAATTTTTATTTATAACTAATTGCAAATTTTAAAAAAGCACCAAATTCTTAATATTTTTCTTATATATGTATATTTTATAGTTTTTTTTAAATTGTTCTGTAATCTATGCCAATCTTAAAGCATTCTATATACTATATACATCGTATATAAGTTTTGGCGGCATCGCAATATCGAGAACGTTATGTGATATTCATATTATTATTTAAAAGAAAAGTGATATTATTATGTGAAACTTGATCAATTGTGACGGGAACATTCTCAACAATACTCAACTTTTAACTCAATTACTTGTAAAAAAATGAATATAGACTAAGGTTTAAAATACAATGTCAATACTCTTTAAAACAAAGAAGCTACATTATTTTCATTTACAAAAATGCATCTTTCACTATCAAAACCGAGATACAAAAATGATTACCGATTTATTAGATTAAATGAGTACCGATTATACAAAAATGAGATATGGGAGATAATGGAAGAGCCATGCTGAAGCAAATACTGACGCACTAATTGGACCGGCTCGTCCGAAGTGATACCACGGGCTCACAGATTACTCAGCGTGAAACGGTACTTCTACTGTTTCGCAGAGTGAGTGAGGATATTATAGGCCGCACCATAGGAAAAATGCCGCTTAATTGGCATAAAAACTCGGCAACACAACGTACGGTTGTCCATGGGCGTTGGTGTTCTCTTACCATATAGGAGACCCACCTGCACCGTTGTCGTCTATACAATAAAAAAAATCGATTCTATGATGATTTTGATTTGGCAGTTACCTGATAATGTCGTTGAGCGTCGTGAATATAATGCTCATAATCTGCACCGACCGGATCTGACAGAAGGGCACGCGGCAACACCAGCAGGAAACTGTAATATTAAGGGAAAATAAAACTCCGTACTCATCAAAAAACATTTATTTACATACAAAAATATAGGAATCAATATAGAAACGAACATTTATGGTAAAAATGGTAAAATATACATTGAATTAATAAGAATTAATGTTATTTTTTTATGAATCAAGCATACTTTGTGACGAAGGTATAGGATAGCAAGCATAAGCAAAGGAATTAAAATCATTCAGTAGAAAGCATTTTAATACTATTTAAATTTCAATCGTAAAATAACAACAAATCATTAATATAATTATATAAAGTTTTAAATAAAATAATTTTTTTCAGGTACAAAATCTTGGCATCCCTTATACTTAACACTAACAATAATAAATACAATTTTGAGATTTACCGAGATTATTCACATTTAAACATTGAATACTCCAATTATAATAAAAAAATATAATTTACAATATTATATATAACTTTTTAAAAAACAATACATTATATATCTGTCTTTTACTTTTAGATGGCAATAATATATATGGCAATACTGTTTCCATTCAATAAAAAATTGCAACCAAGTTAAAAAAAAATTAATCTAAAACGTATCGATTTTTCAATTTAAAAAAATCACATCCCTTATAAAGGATTTTATTATAATAGTAACCCTCTCACTTATTGCTTTACTTGAAAAAAAATCACTCTTGCTAACATGAGTAGCTATCAGACAGAGAAATTTAAGCACAGCTTTTATCGTTTATTAATAGGTGAGAATGTTACTACTGATAAATGTTTAAAAACACTGTATGTTAGTTTGAAGTAACTGATATGTTAATAATGCTTAAAATAAGTCTATTTGTTAGACATTTTTAAATTCTCTAGCTCCATTATATCCTCGATTTGCGTTTTGAGCCGCTCGAGGCGTCTAAAAATATGAATCACTTGTTAGTGTTAATATTGCAGGGCTTTTCTGGTTTGTATATTAATTTCTGATAAGCTATATATTCGGTTAAGCGCAAAGTTGGACAAGTTTTAGGCATATAGTTTGGCAATGTGCACATTAAAAGAAAGTAAGTGAAACGTGATTTAAAAACTTAAGGCAAGCTCAGAAGCCCTTGTGTCCAAGGCCATAGAACCCTAAAAAGACATTACACAGCACAACTGACAGCTAACATTACTAAAATGCAAATGTCATCGCAAAAACGACGTCTAATGAACGCTAAAATGATTATTACACTTACGATTTTTTTAATGAATAATGCAAACGACGAAACTTACGCGTCAGAAGTGAAACTTTTATTGTCAAATCAAAGGTTGCACAATATTGTTCTAATTAAACATTATTTCTGCGTTAAATTTCATTAGCAAATCAATAGGAGAAGTTTACGTTAATCTTAACCTCACAATTATTATACAAAAATAATATAAAACTGATAGAGCCACTAAAATACGCGCTACATAATATTTCCAATTATTCTCCCCACGCGCACCCAGAGACTATTTTTATAGGGTATAGCGGACAACGGAGCAGATGGATCTCCTATATGGTAAGAGAACACCACCACCTATCCCCAACCGCGTCACAGTCCGCGCATTGGTTGTGTTTCCGGCTTTTTATGCCACTTAAACGACATATTAAACGTTATCCGATATCCTCACTCACGTACCGAAATACAGTACAAGAGTACAATATCTGTTTCACATGTTGTATATGACCGACTAGACCCGCCCATTTTCGTTGTGTTTCACGATGACGCAATTTAAGAAATCTTTAGATTTACTACTATTAAATTATTAAATTTCACGTCAAATATGTTCACCAAATCTCACCTGTTTATAACTCGATGTATGTTCTCAACATTCTCGCCCTGTTCCTTGCTGTCGACTCCTTCGTGCGACAGTATATCACTAATCTGCTCATTTATTGCGTCCTCGTGCTCTAGCTGTTTCATTGCCTCTCTGAAACAGACAAAAATACTATAAGAAATAGAGTAAGAGAAACCAGTTGTACAGTGGAATCTCGACAACTTTGATTAAACTTTGTTTAGTCGAAATCCTCATTAAGTCAAAAAAATGCTTCCTTCCGCTGCAGCTCTAAGTATGCGGTATCTCGAATTAATAAGACTTTTTAACTTGCATAATATGTTATTTCCCTGCGAGGCATTGATAAGAATATTGGAGCGTCTTACTTGGACTCCGAAATCATAGAACAAAATCAAACTCGAATTGTTGTTTAACTTTTAACTCCACAATTCGAAAAATATTCTTATAAGCACCTTTATAAGTTTTATCAAATAAATGAACATTGTATGAGAATATTCTATAAAATATATATAGAATAATTCTATAAAAAGCACGTTTATCCTAGGTGAGCCTTCTGATAGTTTGCCGCACTTTCCGTAAATAGAACACCAAAACAGCATTTTGGTACAAATTTGCTTATATCATTAACCCCTAAGCCATAATGCGTATCAACGTACCTATTTCTATCCCGCTCCCGCCCGAAGGATATGTCGTTCAGTCTGTCCCGCTCGTCTGTATCGACTTGCACGGGTGCAGGTGGCGAGTAATACCCGCGTGATATCACACGCGATACTACTATGCGGTCCATACTGTGCTCTGTGCCGCGTTCTATTATTGTCTGTGGAAGCAAATCCATTTACCATATATCATACCGCCACCCATGGACAACAGAACCACACACTACGCTTTGATGATGTTGCCGGCTTTCTACGCCGCTATAAATTTTACTCACTACGAATTACTCAGCAAAATACAGTACAAGAACTGTTTTTAGTGTTTTTTAAGGTATAGCGGACAACGGAGCAGGCTGGTCTCCTTTATGGTAAACGATCGCCGCCCATGGACAACCGCGACTCAATTTGAGTTTACTGTATTGCCAGCTTTCTACGCTGCTTTAACTGTATAATTTCAGGGGCTTCCGATATCCTCACTCATTTCATCATCATCATCATCATCATCAACAGCCTATTCAAGTCGACTGCTGGACATAGGCCACCCCCAAAGACGCCCACCTGTTCCGATCTTGAGCGGTCTGGATCCAGCAGTTGCCCGCGACCTTCGTGAGATCGTCTTTCCATCGTCTGCCGGGACGTCCCACTCTGCGTTTTCCGGTAGGTACACGGTCGCGACTCGAGAACCTTTCTTCCGCATCGGTTGTCGGTTCGTCGAGCGATGTGGCCAGCCCATTGCCACTTCAACTTACTA
>DWCF01004242.1:0-17048 GCA_018230265.1 Delias oraia
GCTGGATTAGGAAGTCTCTTCAGCTGATTACTCCTCAGGTCCAGGGATAGGTTCTTTATGCTGCCGTGTTTCCAGAACACCTCTGATGATATATCCTCAATGCTGGTGTTGAATATTGTAAGTGTCATCTCTCTGGAGCAGACGCCCTGAGAAATTATAAGCTTAATAAATCTACGAATCAGAAATAATATGAAATCTGAGTAATGAATTATTACGATTTTTTCAATAAAATTATTATGTAATTTCAGCATAGAAACTATGTTAATTACTATTTTTAAATAACTTTATTATATTAAAATTTTAGGGCAGATTTTTTTAAAATGATGAAACAGTTTACTATAATTATGTTATTATAAATATCAAAATTGTTGTAACATTATGCGACAAATACAATATTAATAAGTTTAAATTTGTAAATTAAGTTAAAAGTGGAATTTTACTATTTAAAATTTTGAAATATATACCAGAAAAAGTAAAATCAAACATGTATAATGAAATCCAAAATCGAGTCTATTAATGGCCACTTTGTCAGTAGACTTTTAATGTCTCACGTGTTACACAGGTATGAACCGCGTGAGCTAAAACATGAATCTAGACAGATGTAAAAATATGTCTATTAATTAATCTAGGTCTCTCATCTAGTTTAAAGATTTACTTACATTGAGTAGATTCTGTGAGATGAATTTCATTTCTCGTCCTGTCAGTGTGATATTGTCTAACTTGCAAGGCAAGTCGCCTTTCATCTCATTCCCAAGGTCAATTTGGGAATTTTCAATGGACAGATACAAATTCTCCAAGGCCGCGTTCTGAGACGTCATCTTGGGAATATTAAAGTCCCTCACGTTGCCATTTACAGAAATCTTTAGAGTTCTCAACCCGTACATTTTACTGAAGACTCCATACTGAAAACGATACAGTTAATAACTCTCGAGAGAGACTCTAGTAAAGCTTCATTTATTTTATTCTTTCAGATGTATGTATATATTTTACGTATATATTATATCTTTTATGTCATCATCATCATCATTTCAGCCGTAAGACATCGACTGCTGGACATAGGCGTCCCCTTTGGACCTCCATGCATACCTGTCGGAGGCGACCTGCATCCAGCATCTCTATATACCTCATTTAAAAATTTATTGTGCTCTTAAGAATGTATGTACTGTTTATGTTGAAAAACTTGATAAAAGATAATAATAGATTTTATATAGTATCCTATTTTTAAATTCTCTAGAGGACAACGGAGTAGGTGGGAATAACCGCGCCACATTTCGCGAATTGGCTGTGTTGCCAGCATTTTGTGCCGCTTAAGTGACACTTTTAATAGTCATCAATATCTTCACTCTCTCTGTGAAACAATTGTCCTCATTTGGAACACACACCACCCTTATCAACCCAATTGAAACGTTAATTTATTTGGTGTACTCTTAATTAAATACTGTAATCTGAATCGTAATAATAAGTTGTGTGCTTACCTCTAAAATATTCAATTGAAGTCTCGTAACATCAAGATATTCCAGGCGAGGAGAAAGCCCATACAAACTGGTATTCATGAGGGCTGTTATTGGATTACCCGATAAAGAAAGCCAGCGAAGATCGCTCAGAGAATGCGTAGCCTGAAATTGAGTATAGTTTTTGAGTTTACTGTGTTATAACATCATTATTGTCTCACATTAATTAACAATCTTGATCGCTGTCACTGGTCAAACGAAAAGTCATTATTGTTTTGATTATTGCGTGATATTATGATTATTATATATATTATATTTATAATTTTATAACATCTTTAGACCCCGGTCAAAGAATGTGCATTATGATTTATGAAAAGAATGCTTCGGTAGTTGTATTTCATTAATATTTAATTAAATGAAACAAAAAAAGTGAGAAAGATTCTTGAAGAAGAATTCTTGTTCGACCTCAATACAAAACTTTTAAAATGATAACTATATGTAAAGAAATTGTTGTTTATTTTTTATAGTATAGCGAACAAGGGTGCAGGTGGATCTCCTATATGGTAGGAGAATACTGGTGCCCATGGGCAACTGCGCCACAGTCCGCGTTTGGTTGTGTTGTAATATATAATATACTATTATACTATATTTATATAATATATAAAATATATTAGACCAGTCGAGCAGCGTAAATGCCGATAATACAATGGTTGGCCATGATTAGAGGTATTCTCTTACCATAAAGGATACCGAGAAACGTTAAAAAGCTTACCACGGGCACTTTAGTTAGGTCATTGTATGATAAGTCAAGTGCTCTCAGCCGCGTTAAATTGGCAGTTGTGTCTGTTGGGATTGAGTGTAGGTTGTTGTAAGACAGATCTAGAGATTTCAACTTGGGAAGTGGTAATGATGGAATCTGAAAAGCAATAGTTCAAACTAGAATGAGTAAAAACTCTTAAAAATATAGAAATAAATCTGTAAGTTATAACGGTTAATGCTTTGAATGTTCATGAGTTCTTTATATAATATTATATTCATTTATATATTATATTATATATATTTAATATTGTTTTAGAAATAAAGCTTTTGTATTAAATAGCCGTGTATATTGTAATAGAGATACTTACAGCTTGCAAGCTGACATTTTTAAGTCCCAGATATGATAACCTCCTCTCCAGACCTTTGAAAATATTTCCACTTCGGTCACCGTTAAAAGGCAGGTTGTTACTCAAATCCAGCCAACGTAACCTAGGCAGCGCCCCAAAGGCCCCACTTTCAATCCTTACTAAATGATTATTGGATAGATCTAACCATGCCAAAGACTGAAAAATGTTTATGTAATTAATATAATAAAAAACCTTTTAAAATAGACAAAATTAAAACAATTATCGAATTTAACTCATTGTTCTCTTTGGTTCCTAACAACATGTGTACTTTGTGTGTTTTGTAATAAATATACAGAATTAGTTCAAAGCATCTACATCTAGACGGCTACTAGACAAACAAAACTGTGAAACAAGCAAACGCAATATCGGAGAACAAAAGATTGTATAACATTTTTGACTGTCATAGCCATTTGTGTCTAAATTGAAAGAAGGGCAAGGAAATAAATCAGGGCCAAAGGGCTAGAGAATTTGGAGCGAATGGCCAATCGTCTACCTTGTAGAAAATGTTCTGCGGATATTGCTTTTTATGGTGGAAGACTCTGGATTGGTCTCGTCTAGCGGTGTGGTACATGTAATCATCGTTGTAGTCGTTCTCCTCTGGCCAAAACTCGCCGGCTTCGGAGTTCTGGCGACATGCGGCATACGTTAGCAAGCTACCACTGGCACGCCGATGCATATTATTGCTTTTACAGCATCAACACTCTTAATCCACCAGACCAAAAATTACAAGCACGTTTGGATTTATTTGATATATTTTTAATATTACATCTGATTTTATATTACATAGATTTAAAGTCCTGTATAGTACTTTCGCGTTTGTATTAGAGATGATCTACCATTGATGTATGTTATGTATATAAATATTAAAATGAATCCAAATGAAATGCTTTATAATTGAGATAAACATTACTAAATAGCTTAATGCAACAATATGTATCGACTTCATATCACACTGGTCACAACTAAATACAACATCAACTACAATTTGCAATGGTTAGTAATTCTTGTATTATATTCAGCTCCAAGGATCTGAACCACAGACGGCCCAAGATCCAAGCTGCTAATCATAATTTTACGTGAATATTTTGTTCAATTGATTAATAGAAATATCAATGACAGAATGTTCACTTTATTACTGTTCAATGCCTTTTCTTTCTTAAAAAAACAACAAATTTAAATGTTGAAAAATATAAGGTCAAACTATAAAAGTAGTTATTTTTGAAAGAATTACTGAAACAACATTCATGAAAACAGAAAACGCATTGAAAGAACCAAGCTCATTTTGGTGAATTTCGTTTTATAATCGGTACAACATTAAGCAAGGGTCTACAATCTCATTCTTACACAAACAAGTGAATAAAACCAATTCTTTTACAAGGTTCTAGTATAGACCAAGAAGATATTTCATATACCGTGTGGTACGTGCTGAAGGCTTACCCTAAATCGTTGAACCAGATCTGGGATGGCTACAGCAGGTACTGTATTACTACTAAGATCCAATTCGACCAAATTTGCAGCGGCGCCAGGTGACAGTGCATTCGTTGGCATTCTTGATAGGTCATTGTTCGATAGATCTAACCTATAAAATGAATTTTTCTTTAAGTACACTGTTTCAAGTTAGAAATATTTAAAACATACTGTTTCTTATAAATACGTCTGTTACAGTATTAATGAATCAGGTTTTAATTGTTTAGACGTTTCTAAGATATAGTTTATGAACCTGCTGAATAAATAAATTTGACATTTACTTTGAATTAATATTTTTAATAGCAGTTACAGATTTATATATTACCTTTCAAGATTCGCTGATAAAATAAGATTATCTGCCAAATTCCTAATTCGATTATGGGAAAGATCAACGGAAGTCAACATTTGCATATCGTGGAAAACCTCAACCGGAAGTTCGATCAGATGGTTATGTGACAGATTCAAAATCTGAAAAATAAATTATATTATAACGCAGATAAACGACAAAATACAACGCACATGGACATGAAGACAATTAAAGGTGACTAGACAAAGTAATGGCCAATGAATTAGATAAATGTTACTTCATTTGATCAAGTTACTCGTAAATAACCATTAATGATTAAACCGAGTCCGAGTCCACATATGTCCATCTGCAATTAATTAAATAAAAATACGTTTCAAGAATATAAAAAAATAATAATACAACAAAAAGGCAAAGAGAAAAAATCAATAATTTAAATCAGCAAAAAGTGTTAATTCAAACAAATTTAAAAGTCTAGTTATAGAAAGGTGCTATTAACGTAAAATATTTTCATCAAAGAGAGAAATAAATATAGTTAAAGATTCTCTGTGTCTTTTCAAAAATCATTCAAACAATAAAATAAAATACCTGCAGGTTTTTGACTTTTTTAAAACAATCATATTCCATGTGATAAATTTGATTATGCGACAGATCAAGATACTGTAGCATTAGCATAGAACCAAATACTTCTCTGGTAATATTCCTTATTTGGTTATGGGATAAATGCAACTCAGATAGTGTTAAATCAGCATGTCTGAAATTGATCAAATATATTTCAATTAAAAATATATTTAATACACAGATAACTTGGATAGAAAATTCACGTGTCGCGGTGTTTCCAAACTCCTCCAAAACGAATCGATGATTACGCGTAAGTTTATATGAAATTTTATGTGCTCCTGATAGTTCTGAGAATCGTAAACAACTATTTTTTGTACAATTTTCAATATTCAACACTATATTTTTTAGCTTTCAACAATTCCTATATTTTAAATGGTAATTACGGTTTGGCGGTGCAGGTAGTTTTAATGTATATTTAATGGTATTAATTTAAAAAATGCAGACGATCTCACCTAAAGTAATAAGGAGCAACGTAGGAGATATTGTTGTGGGAGAAGTCCAATACTCTTATATTAACAGAAACCGTCCCGAGACCTTAAAACACGAAGAAATCTTTATTAAATGAAGAATGTGTTACATTTAATACAATAAGCATAGCGCTAGAACGTACAAAACAGACGATAAGGCGACGGCGTTACAGGTTGGCCGTGTGGTAATTTACTCTTATCTGTATTTTCTGGGAAAATTAATAGCGAAATTAGTTTCAGAATTTCAATATGAAAAGTGCCAAATGGAACCAATCGAATCGAGAAAATCGATTTGTAAAAATTGCAACCATTTGCAAAAATTTTCCCGGAAAAAACCAATAAGTCTTAAAACTAATCTAATATATCAATTTCTATTGTGTTGTCGAGAAAATTGATTTTTTCGATTGACGTCATCAATGATACCTTCGTGAAGCTGAATGTTGGAGATGTAAATGTAATGATTATTGATGATATTATGCCCTTAACAAACGAGTCATGACATCGAAAATCCACTAATCTCGATACTGTTTCGTTCCTTACCACTAGTCGCTTGAAAAGAAATGAATAATTAGAAAAGAAAGTATAAACAAAGATAAGGAATAGTAAAAGTCACCTTGTTCGTCCACTGATATTAAGCCTGAATTGGAGGCAACATGAAAAAGAACAAAGGAAGGAGAAATAAACACAGATAAAGAAGATAAGAAAAATTAGAAACTATCCATAGAAGTTAGTACTTATGTTACATCATCAATTATAACAATAAGAATTGTATAACCCTATTACTAAAACACTCGCTGTATTAAACTATTTCATTTTGTAACAAACTTTGAAAAGCACGAATCAATTGAATTTTGAATGTTTGAAAAAACATAACTCAAAAACTATTTTACAAATATTATTCATAATAATATAATAATTAATTCATAAATATATTCATAGTTGAAGCCTGAGTTGTACATATTTAGACTTAAATACTAAATACATGATCTTTCAATCTTTTTCAATATTACAAACACGAATATTTGTTTTCAAACGTAAATATGTTTGTAACTCTTACACGAAAAAACTACTAACGGATTTTAATAAAATCTTGTAAAAATATAGCTCTAACAAATAACAAATGGGCTATAATTATAATATTGAGTGAATTGACCAAAATGTAATTAAAAGTTGGACTTGCTAGAATGTATATCAGGTAAGCTGTATGCCGGATTAAATTGTTATTTGTAAAAAACTACTTACTTTGTGCTTTTGGTGGGGGATAGAAGTTCGAAGAAAAGAAGCTTGGTGCATTGGAATCAGTCAAAGATACGATTTGATTAAACGATGCATTCACTTTGAGGGCAGTCGCGGAGCCCACTTGGTCAAAGATAGAAAATTTAAACATCTTCAACTGGTTGAACGAAATATCTAACCTGAAAATGTAGGTTTTATGTGTTATAGAAGACAACAGAGTTGGTGGGGCCTCATTTATGGTAAAAAAACACCGCCGCCCATGGACAACCGCACCAAAGTGCTCGCATTGGTTGTGTTACCGGATTCTTTACTTTATTTAAGCGGCATTTTTAAAAGCCTCAATATCTTCACTCACTCACTCAGTAAAACACAGAAGAAGCGCCGTTTTAAGTGCAACTACCATTACGCGCCGAGTATTCTGTGAGCCCGTGGTATCACTTCAGACGAGCCGGGCCAATTAAGGCGTCAGCATGGCTCTCCCACGGGTATATTCAAAATAAATATATATATTTATATGGAATGTTTTGGAAAGGAAGTAATAAAGTTTAACATGATCTTTGACATAAGATTACAGCTAGAATGTTTTTTTATGGCTTTAGGAATGTAACGATACTAACTCTTTCAAAGCTGGTAGATTTTGGAAGGCTTCTTCACTAATATCTTTTAGTCTGTTACCCTGCAGTCTGATCACTTTCAAATTGTCAACGCTCATGAACGCTCGCCGCTCAATGGTGGTTATTAAATTGTCTTCAATCAGTATCTCCTGTAGTTCCCTTAGGTCAACGAAGGTGTGCTGTGCAATCTTAGTCATTTTGTTGAAGGATAGATAAATTCCTTGTAGTTGTCTATGGATGTCGCCCTGTAATGCACAAATTGTTTTTAAAATCGTTGGTTGGGAACGGAGGAGGGACGGCATTTGACACGGTTTACGAGTGGATTGTTAAGTCAAAATGTCGCAGTACTATAGTCTATGATATGATATGGGAATTAAAGAAAACAATCATGCGAGAAGAGAACGCTGTTCCCCGTGACGTAACACGTCGCTCGTAATAATGTCGAAAGATTCCGTGAATATGTACGTCGAGACAGACAACATTAAGACGGCATCATCTTTCAAAAGTAAAATTCCGAATGTGTTAAGTTTAATTTGATATGTAATACTTTCAATATTTAACATCTGACGTATTTATTCCATTTACAAGTTGTAAAACTGCCACGAGACATCCTATACATTTTTTATTTTTATTGTATTTATAATTTTATTAAAAAAGACATATATTATAAATTCAATAAATATCCTTTTTGTACACATTAATAGTTTTATTTTGATTAAAAACGGGCTGCAAATGAACAGGTGACTCATCACCTAAAGCAGGTGGGTTGCTGGCTTTTACTATACATTATCTTTTTGAAGATCCCCAATCGTTCTGTTAGCAAGTCGTTCTGTTACCTCTACAATCATGTAATAGTGGTTAGCGGCAAAAAACGCCTAAAAACTTGTTGAATAATAATGTATAAATTAAATTACATACCTGCAGTGTGCCTTTAGAAAAGTGTTCAATAATGTTATCCTGTAGATTCAGCGTTTTGACATTATAAAGGAAATGGAAGGAAGTATCGGGAACGTTCTTCAGTTTGTTGTTACTCAAATCTAAATGTTGCAACTCATTCAGCGCTTTCAGCGGCTCAAATGGTAGAATTTTCACGGAATCGGCCAAACCATTTGCTATTTTCAGCGTTATAAGGCTGTGCAGCTAGAACGCATATCGTATTATAAGAAAAAAGTATTGCCTTATAATTGTATATCTACCTATAGACTTTTAGTTGGCTCATAGTCTTCTAGCATAGTTTAAGTTACCACTAATAATGCACTGTAATTGGTGATAACCAACATAATTATTATAATATCTATATGAATATAATAGTTATTATTGGTGCCAACATAATTATTAATCTTGTAAAATAATTATTAATCTATTAAAGCGATTATTTTATTGTATATTTGTAAAAAATATACTTTTTGATTATAAAAATAACTTTTTGGTATCTCGGGTAGACATTAGCCGTTCAGTTGTGTAATAATACCAGGCTAAAATGATTTATCAGAACTAAAAATTTTAGAATTATTTGTAGTCATAATGTAAGCACTAATTGCGGCACTATTGTCCATGGGCGGAGGTGTCGTCGTTATCCGCTATATTAAAAAAAAGTAATTTTCCCGTAAATTCAGTACCAATGACATCTATTTTATATTAAATGTACAAAATAAAATAAATACCTCAGCAAAAGCGAAAGGATCAATGAAATCAATGTTATTTTCAGACAGGTCCAGAGTTTTGATCGTCCTCACGTGCTGAAACGCGCTGGCTTCGATCTTTGTGATTGTGCTTCCAAATATTCGAAGATCTTCAAGCTCCAATCCATATTCAATGAAGTCCTCGGAACTGATCGAGCGTCTGATTAATTTGCTCACGGCTAAGTAGCGGAGTGATCGCATTCTGTAAGTATACATACAATAAAATTTCAATAGAGGAATTAAATTCCCTAGTCGGCCATGGGATAGGTACAGTCATTTGTCTAAATGAAACATTTTTAAAGGCTCAAAACACATACTAGCTATTTTAAGAAAAAATACACGGAATACCTATTAATAATATAATTTCTAAAATAGCATAATCGTGATATTATAAGGCTGGCATTAGTAGCAACTCAGCAGAGGCAAGAATGTGTCCATGGGAGGAGAGCCATGGTGAAGCATATGCTGACGCACTAATTGGGCCGGCTTGTCCGAAGTGAAACAGTACTAGTACTATGTTTCGCAAAGTGAGTGACGATATCGGAGGCTCTTAAAAATGCCGCTTACGCGGCGTAAAAAGCCGGTACAACTAATGCGCGGGCTGTGGCGCGGTTTTTCATGGGCGGCGGTGTTCTCCTCTCTATAGGAGACCCTCCGTTGTCCGCGAAAAAGTTTATAAATAAATCTTAATTAATCATTCCATACTTTCGAATATCCTGCAAGCTCATTTCGATGGGTGAAGATCCACTGATGTCCAAATGAAACAGTTTGTATTGGAAATTGTTGACGGAGGTCACAGAAAAGTCTGAAGGGTTTCCGGTGGAAAGTAGATTTGTGTCAACCTGAAAATTGTAATTATTTTTGTTACAACTTATATTACATAGTTTCCAATAGTAAAATCAATATTAATAGTCGCGAAATTCTTATTTCTATGAATAATTGGAGAAATTAATTAAAAATAATGAATCTTAAATAAAAATGATTGTTTAGCGGTGTTTGTTGCTAAACTAGTCCGAAGGAATTTAGCCATTTTTTATAAAATTTTATGTGCATATTAGCTGAGAAACGAACGAACTGAAAACTTTTTCATACCCCTAAATGTTAGGGAGGTCCAATGCAATTTTTTTTTAAATAATTTTTTCATTGCTCCAAAAACATACATAAAACCTGATATTTTCTCTCTTCTATCAAACTCTATTTTAAATAGCGATATTATTATTTAATTTTAATATAATAATTAATTTCTCATTTAATATAAGATCTATATACGTGGTTATGTAAAGTTTCACTGTTTTTGAACAAATTTTGAACTCGAATAGCACTAAGCAATCATTTCAGTTAAAATTTGAGCTGACACATAATCTGTATTTCTCAGGTTTAAAAGCTACTGGTTTCTAAAGACTTATAAGCCTTCAAAATCATGGCGAGCATGTTCGATAACCTTACGCAAAATGCTCAAACTCTAATCCTACTCTGTTATCGAAGTTCTCACGCAGGCATCCATTAATTATAAATTCCCTACTTTGTACCTTAAGGAACGACAGTCGAGCTACGCATTACGGTCGTTAAGCTAACAGTTTAATCCTCTGATATTCATAATCTCTTTGTACAATTTGCGGCTTCCGTTAAACCTCCTTTAGTGTATACATTTTTTTATTATATAGCGGACAACGGAAAAGATGGGTCTCCTATATGGTAAGAGAACACCGCCCCTCATGGACAACCGCGCCATAGCCTTCGCATTGGTCGTGTTGCCGGCATTTTACGCTGTTTAAGCGGCATTTTTAAGGGCCTCCAATATCCTCACTCAGGAAAACATAGTAGAAGTACCGTTACAAATAAAACTACCATTTCACGCTGAATATTCTGTGAGACCGTGGTATCACTTCGGACGAGCCGGCCCAATTAGTGCGTCAGCATTTGCTTCAGCATGGCTCTCCCACGGGAGTAAAATGAACATTTCCCGCAAGAAAATTCACATAACACTAAATGGAAATTTTACTATTATACATAAAATTCTGGCTCAATTTCAGTCGCATTAATTTAGAGGCTGTCTATAGCAGCGATCCCTGACCTATTTCATCCACGGACCCCTTGAATTTCAAGGACAGTTTTCACGGACCCCTCGATAAAATAAACAGCAAAAAAAAATCGGATTCGCTATTTATTTTATTTTTTAATAGCATTTATATATAGTCCATAGATGACACCACGATCCCTTGAAGTCCGCCATCTGGTTTGAAAACACCTATGATTATACCTGCTAATGATAGCTACAATTAATATGTACATTCTAATATAAATGTAGTATTTTAAATTAATTATTATAATTTTTAATAATTAATTATTCCTTAGATTAGCGTACACAAACCTTTGATTAGAATAATAGATATAATGACAACTTTGATAGAATGTTATTCTATTTAAATAAACAAATGAAAATTCAAATGAAAATTATTTTTATTTATATATTGTTTACAAAATGTGTTTATATAATAATGTGTTCTTATTAAACGGGACATCTCTGTGCAGAACTGACACGAAAATCAGAGGTATACTTTTCAAATATTTGTTTTGTAATTATTAATAAAGCAATATTATTTCAGAGCAAGTCAAGCAAAATTAATCAGTAATACTCTCATACTTTGTACTCATACTTTTTATCATACTTTGTACTCATACTTTATACTCGAAAATTAATCATACCTTATTCTCTCTTAAGTTGAGGAAACGCAGCGAGTCCAGTTTGTTCAGCATGAACTTGGATATCATTGTGAGATTGTTTTCAGAGAGATCAAGATTCTGCAGGGTGTTTTCTAAGCCCGCAAAGGAAGCCGGTGACAGTTCTGTCACGCCACAATCACGCAGTGACAGAAAACGGATTTTCGCATTGCGGAACGCGTCTTCCTGAAAATATGTGAAATTGATAAAATTAAAACTCTACATTATATAAATAAGAATCTTTTATTATGTAGTTGTAAAAAAATTAAGAATTACAAAAAAATATCTTTAATTTGTGATTGTGTTGTGGGAAATGAAATAACCATTTTAAAACCATTCTTTTATGTTTTTCTAATTATACATAAGATTTTTTTAGTATAGTGGACAGCAAAATATTAAAAACAAAA
The DNA here is from genome assembly GCA_018230265.1 of Delias oraia. Classification (NCBI taxonomy): domain Eukaryota; kingdom Metazoa; phylum Arthropoda; class Insecta; order Lepidoptera; family Pieridae; genus Delias; species Delias oraia. Next base: position 12,137 of record DWCF01004242.1, read on the forward strand.
TTACAAAAAAATATCAATAATTTGTGATTGGATTGGATATCAAAAAATAACTAAAACGGTTTTTTTGTTTAGATATCACAATACCAGAACCAACATTAACATAATATGGTACATTACAGAAGTATTTTTTAAGTTTTACTGTGGTATGAAAACTCAAATATAAAACTAAGAATATATTTTCATTTAAAATATTACTCACTCTAATAGTGTATATAGGATTTCCATCCAGAGATGTCGTATTCAAAATGTTGAAATATTTAAACGAGCCAGGCAAAAGGATTCTTATAATGTTGTTATCCAATCTGAAAATATATATTATATAAATATTTCACTAATGTTGCTGGTTTATGGAGGTTGTTGTATATCAACCACCACTTGTGTTGGGCAGTAGCTAAGCATTTTTCGTTTGATACACTACATGGATTTTAGTTACGTTACGTTTGTGTGATATTACAATGTATCATCACCACTGCTGGACATAGACCTCCCCCAAAGACCTGTTACGATCTTGAGCGATCTAGGTCCGATAAGGTCGCGGTTTCCCGCGACCTTAGTATTAGTAAGTTGAAGTGGCAATGGGCTGGTCACATCGCTCGACGAACCGACATATGGGGAAGAAAGGTTCTCGAGTGGCGACCGCGTACCGGAAAATATTTTCATAAACCATCGCAAAGAACTATTTTTACTGATGTTATCTTTGTTAATAATTATGGCTCATAACGGCTTTTCTGATAAAATATCTCTAACATTGCCATAAGATGACTAAGTGGAATATGGATAGAATTGTCTGCTTAATTATCATAGCTATAAAATAAACCGTAAAGATTTAATAGTGATATAAAAGAAAAGGTTTATTTTCAGCAGGTTTTGTAAGCTACCGTGAAGTCATGGGTTCAATTCCCGATCGGATATTTGAAAGAGCTTGACAGTAATAAAGCGTTTTAACACAATTTTATCCATGAGGATACCATGACCCATTAATGATGATAATTCTGTGAGCCCGTGGTATCACTTCGAACGAGCCGGCCCAATTAGAGTGTTAACATTTGTTAGCGTGGCTCTTCCACGGGAAAACCACGTGATCTCTTACCATACCACATCATCTCTTACCGCTGTCCATTAAATAGTTTAAAAAAGCACAACGCATTTCAATAGAAACATTACAATAATTTTAAATTATCGACTTCATCTTTCAAGAACCACCATCTCAGGAATATAATATAATAGAAACTGTATTTTACCTCAAAGCATCAAGAGATAGAGTGATGCCGTTGAGCTCGTGTGCGGGTGGCACTTGCTTTATCAAATTGTTGGACAGATCCAAATAACGCAGTTGACGTAGCGGCGATAGCTCCTCGTAAGGTATGAGGGTGAGCTGATTGTTGCCCAGTAAGAGCTGCAAATTAACAACCGAAGCCTGAAGAATCAAAAGCAGCTGAATATGTTAAAGATAAAGAATTATATCAGAAAAACAACCTGTATAAGAAAATTAAAGGTTTCTTTCGATAGTATATTTCATTGATTTTTTTATTCAATTCGGGACTCAAACCAGCAGGTGGTTCGTTTAGGATAAGCGTTCCATCGCCCATGGACACTGCTAGTTCCTGTACGCTCTTTTTTTTTGAAGACCCCAAGTCGTATTGTTTTAGAAATACCTCCACCGGAAGCTGATTTAACAGAGTGGTAGTGTGTAGCAGAAAATGCCATAAAATGCTCAGTTTTGGAACGACAAATATCGAGGAGATACGAATGAAAAACATTATTTTGTAAATTTAACAAATTAGTTATGGCCAATACGTATTCTAACCAGCATAATACAATACTTATAGTATTACTGCCCAAAAATCGTTTAATAGTAAGACTAACTATTCATGTTAAACCCGAGTGAAAACCAATATATTACCCATAGAAGTAATTGCGTAAATTATACCGTTTTGTTTACTAAGTGATGTATCCAAAGGGTCAGAAATTCTCTAACACAAACCTTCAAGTTCGCTATATTATAAAAAGTAGTTCACCTTATTCAATCTATGCATTCCATCACGGAAAACACCGCTGTCTATAACAGACAAGTGGTTGCCGCGTAAGTCCAAAGTGTCAAGCATCGGCAGCCCAGAAAACGCGTCCAACGGCAAACTTGCTATGGAGTTGTCAGCTAATATCAATGTATGCAGTGTGTTCTCCAAGCCTCGCCAGTTATCGCCAGAGATATCGGTTATTTCATTGCCTGAAACATTTCTTCATTTAAAAAAATATCTCTTTAAAATAACACTTTGAATACCTTAATACACAAATCTTTGTAAAAGATAGCTCTTAGAAAATATGTTTTATTAGGTTGTTGTTAGGTTGTGTTCGAATTTAAACTACCTACAATATTTCATTTTTATTTCTGAAACATTTTACAAATTAATTAATATTTTACGTAATATAAATAATTTAGCTATATTCAGTGTTAAAAAAGTGAACGGTTTAACGTATTAAATAGTTTTTCTTTTGTGGGAGATTGATGATTATGAGTTTTGACATTGATTTTGGATGTTTTAAATGCTTCTGAAGTAACTGATTTAAATGTTATTTCTTTTGTTTTTATAGAGAAAAATAATTTAATCGTTCTTTAATTATATAGACTAATTATTCAATACAATATTATTTATATTGTTTTATTTTTAATTTTATGCGATTACGCGAATCGTATAATATCAAAATATAAATTGTAGTATTAAATTAAATTAGTAAATTGTAGTATAATTCGTATTAAAACGACGTAAATGTTAAATTCCCTATTTAGAATAATGATGCTCTACTCACAAGTAGGCAGAGATATCACGCTAAAGATCGAGTAAGCGATTCCCATGTTTTGTACCAGTTGACCTGATTTGGGAGAAATTATAAATATTCAAAGCAATGAACTACATCGTGAATTCTAGGATTTTCACTGTAAACTACTATTTTTCTATGTCTTTATCAGGGTAAGTTATGGTTTTAGTCGCGACTTGGTACGCAAATAACTATAGCCTATATGAAAAATAACTCTTGCTTTAATTGATAGAATTTTCTAAAATATTACAGGTGTTTTTCTTTATTTTTTATATTATACCTAATTTACCTAACCCGTAACCAAAATGATTAAAAGAATACTGAGGCTGATGGTAAACCTTCTCTATTTGTCTGATGACAGAGGGTTTTAATGGAGGGTGGGGGAGGAAATTGTCGATTTTTCGAGTGGCGTTCTGAAGTTTTAATGGGTATTACATTCTAAGAATACCGAGTCCCACGTATCCCTCATAAAGGGAAATGTGAATGTGTATTTGGGATATACGCTGATCAATAACAGAGTAATATTATCATAAATATTTACCTAACCTTATTACATTTTTTAGTCTATAGCAGATAATGGAGCAGGTGGGTCTCCTATATAGTAAGAGAAAACCTCCGCCCAGGAACAACCGCGCTAACGTCCGCGCATCGGTTTTGTTGCCGGCTTTTTTATGCCGTTTAAGCGGGACTTTTTAAGGGCCTCCGATATCCTTAATCACTCTGCGAAACAGTATAAGTACCGTTTCACGCTGCATATTCTGTGAGCCCGTGGTATCACTTCGGACGAGCCGGCCCAATTTGTGCGTCAGTATATGCTTCAGAATGACATTCCCACGGGTGCGACAGTATTAAGACACTCGCCAACAGTATTAATATAATGACTATTTTCATTCATTTCTTTATAATTGAGTTTCTATTGTATAACTACAGATAGACATGTTCAGATTTTATATGCAAAGCAGAGGAAACACATTTCCTATAATACTTTCTAAATATGTGATACAAAGCGGTTGGAAAATGATAATTTACCAGCAAAGCATTCCTGTATTCTTAATACTAAAAGGACTATTAAAATAAATGGAAATCCATGTTTTTACGCTCAATATCAGAGCAAATATTTTAGTTAGAATTGAATTGCTTTATTAGATTTATGATTTATACAAATACCTCCATAAGAGCCTTCCATTAATCACGTGAGGCTTGAAAGGAGCGAGGGGAAGAGAGGGAGGGAGGAGGAGCAAAAATCACGAAATATCACAAGGGGTCATCTTACTGATGCCTCTTGGTTTAGTAAGATGATACTTCTATTTATTTTTTCGTCAAAAATAATTTTGAACAATGCTACATACACTGATAGGTAATTTTATTTTTAAGATTCTTTGTATAATAAAAATAAACGTGATGATGGATGGCGGACGGAGTATTAAATTTCATCACATATCAATAGGAAGAGAAGATTACAAAGTCATAATACGGGGTCACGAGATAAATGGATGGTCGCATTTGATACTCAGCTTACCCGAGAGGTCCAGCAAGCGTAGCTTCTGCAGATACCTCAGGGCTCGGCTGGGCACCACCGCCAGCCTGTCTTGTTTCAGCTCCAGTTCCCATAACGTATTATCCAATCCATAGAATGCCTCTTCGTGTATCGTTTCAAGGGGATTTTCGTTTATCGCCAGTCTATAGAGCCCTGTAAAATGTAAAAATATTATTACATTATATAAATAGGTCCTGTATATTAGTATATAGTCCCTTAGGTTATTGTGCAGAAGTAGGGGTTACAGAAATTCGTATTTATTGATAAAAATTTTAAACAACTTATTTTTAACGGCGGAAACACGAATTGTGACAGGAAACCAACCTATGAAATAAAAAATTTGCTAAACGATAGATGAAATAGGAAGAAACACGATTTTGAAAACTGAAATATAACTTTATTTGAATTAACAAACAGAAATTAATTTTTTTTTAATATCAGCTTGTTACGTAACGTAACCTACGCTAATTTAACTAAACCTATTCTAACCTATACAGGGAGTCCATATAAACAGAAAGATAATGGTTACGGGATAGCCATGTCTACTAAATCTATGCC
>DWCF01004243.1:0-17044 GCA_018230265.1 Delias oraia
AAGCCGCAGAGCTGAGTTTTCTATTTAAACAAAAAAGAGATTCTATTCAAAATATTACTATGACGCAGATACAATATCATATGCTTCAGCATAGCAATACCACGGATAAATAGAACTATATAATTTAGAAGCAATACACACAAGACAATAGGTCGTCAACATATCCGTGATCCAACTACGTCACAACTGTAAACGTTTAACACTTATGCCTTGTAATTTTTACATCAAATAGTAAGAACACAGTTTAGGTGAATTGTAACACAAAAGTTGAACTTTGCTTGAAAGCTCAGTCAAGTAAGTGTTGTTCTAGGTGTTTACATATGAAATTGGCGTTAGTTCTCTACTTTGATCTCAAATATCGCCTCTTTGATAAAGAATTACTATTTAAAATTTATACATATATATATACATACATATATACATTTTGAAAATGATAATTTGTTTTTCCTTTTTTCGTTTTTCTTTGTGTATAGTGGAAAGCTTGATATTTTGATAGTATTACGGACAACGTAGCAGGTCTCCTATATGGTGAGAGAACACCCTTCACAACGTACAAAAATACTGCATTAAAACAGACACAATGAATTGAGGTAGAATTTCGAACAATGATGGGACGCAACTGAAAGAATGGCGAAAGTAATCAGAAAACTCACGAAATGCTAAATTCATTTCGGAACGTGTGCAGGACGCGACATTGCAAAGTGCGGCGCCATTCGTTAAATTCACTTCTCCGTACATTCACATAAATCTTCTGGATTTTCTTTTTTCTTACTATTGTATTCACATTTCAGTAAATTCACATGTATTTCAAATAACTATTGATTTTATACCAGTTGACACGGCAACATCGTCCTGTCCGGTAACAGAACACCACCGCCCAAGGATAATCACGCCTCAGTCCGAGCCTCAGCTGTGTTGCCGGCTTCGATGTCTTCACTCCCTCAGCAAATTACAATACAAGTACCGTTTCAGCTTGTGTATTCCGTGCGCCCGTAGTATCACGTCGGACGAATAGTCTCAATTTTCGCGTTTATATTATCGCTATATAATAAAAAAGGAACCAACTTGATCCCTTCGTTTCGCTAAGTGAGTGAGTATATCTTAGGCTCTTAAAATTGCCGCTTAAACGGCGTAAACAGACAGCAACACAACCAATGCGCGGACTTTGGCGCGGTTGTTCATGGGCGGCGGTGGTCTCTTACCATATAGGACACCATTGTCCGCTATATAATAAAAAAATTAAGTCATATCTAGAAAGGATTACTATCCTAGAAACGGCAGAAACAAATTGAATTATAGTTATATCAATTAAACCAATTCCTCGCATCGAATGCTACAATCTCAAATGAAAACACTTCATAATTTATTTGGTAATTGGATTTACTATCCTTCTGTTTCTAGTATTTTACTATTATTATCTAAAAAGTTTTATTTTTTGGCATTGTAGGCTTTGGATTGTCGGATTTATCTTTGGATCTACTGTACCGATCTTGAAAATTCTTACACCGATTGAAAGCTACCTTATTTAAAAGTAGAATAAAATATACGATAACCCGAAAAATGAAAAGGCATTTTTGTGGTAGTCCGAATTGCAGAGTAATTTGAAAAAATAGTAAAATGTTAATATTTCTAGACTTTCGGTTAGAAATATGGTAGTATTACTATTCATACTAATATGTATTATAAAAATTTTAAGTTTGCTTTGTATCGTTGTAGGTAAACTTTTGATTTACTTAACCCATCATGAAAGTTCTTACACCAATAGAAAGCTACGTTTCTATATGGTATTCTATATGGTAAGAGAACACCGTCTCCCTTGGACAACCGCACCACAGTCCGCACATTATATGTGTCGTCGAATAGGAACAACACTTGAGGGATATTTTGAAGGGCCTCCGATATTTTCACTCAGCAAAACACAGTAGTAAAACTCTTTCACGCAATAATTTAGATAATATTATTTTTTTTAAATAATATTATCTAAACCATATTTCAGATGGTTTTATTTGTACGATTTTTTGAATTAATTCATGGTCAAAATAATGTTTACTTCAACGTTTATTGTAAATGTAATAAGATATTTTATAAAAATTAGGCTTTTACCTTAGTTATTCAATGGTTTATTGTAGGAAGCATCATTTGAATTAATTTTTAACTGACCGTCACAAAAACCGAAAGCCATGTTATCGATTCGACGCGTAGGTACTTTTTTATTTTTTCCACTCTTATTTCGCCACACGTGGACAGATCTGGGTGAATGAGATGTCAAACGATAAAGTTCCACTGCAAGGTAATTTTCGATTTCAATTTATCCTTAAATCTTTACAATGTATAATTTTCAGGATATCATTCCATAATTTTACATACAGATACACAGAATACTAAGCGAGAAATAGTACTTGTTTTTTTTATATATTATAGAGGACAATGGAGCAGATGGCTCTCCTATATGGTAAGAGAACACCGCCGCTCATCAGCAAATGCGCCACAGTCCGCGCTTTAGTGTGTTACCGTGTTTTTACGACATTTTAAAGCATTTTTAGAGCCTCCGATGTCTTCACTTACTCTGTGAAACACAGTACCAGTAACGTTTCACGCTGAGTATTCTGTGAGACCGTGGTATCACTTCGGACGAGCCGCTCCAATTAGTGGGTCAGCATACGCTTCTGTATGGCTCTCCCGCGGGTGTTTGTACTATATTACTCTTTCTCTAAGTGGGTAAGGATATCAGAGGCCCTTCAATTTATGTCTCAACAATGTCGTCAAAAGCCGACAACACAACTCAACCGCGGTATGAAGCGTGGTTGTCCATAAGAGGTGGTGTTCTATTCCATATAGGAGCCCCATCTGCTCTGTTGTCCGCCATACCATAAAAGAACTAACAATTCGTATACAGGTTTCATTATAAAACAGTAGTAATGTCGTATTTTCCGGTTTTTACGAAGCAACGATGCTGCTTAATAGGGAAATGACTGAACGTGAACTAGTCTCGTCTAGGTTTGCATTTTAATTTACGAGTTTTTATGTCCGCCAGTGGTAGAAAGTCAACCATTGGTGTATTCAAGTTCAAAGTTTCATTGGTTGTGTTGCCGGATTTTAGGCCACATAAGCGGCATTTTTAAGAATCTCCGATATCTTCTCTCACTCAGCGAAGCACGGTAAAACTACTGTTTCAAATACAACTACCATTTCATGTTAATTGTTCTGTGAGCCCGTGGTATCACTTCAGACGCCTGCCTAGTGCGTTAACATCTGCTTTAGAGTGGCTCTCCCACGGGTGCAAAACATAAAAACGTGTATTGTACGAGTAATATAGAAACTCTTTTCTAGTGTTAAATATATTTGGTAAGAAATAAGTATAGCCTCATTTGATTTTTTTCACGTTTATCTCTGTCGCTGCCTATGAACGAAATGTCATGTTGTTTTGACTGCTGAGTAATTGAACATATGTAGATAGAAGTGAAATAAAATGCAAAAAAAATATCTTATATTAAAAGAGGTAATTTACCGTAGACCCTGTAGCCTGTTCCATTGCTCGCTTAAATAAAAAATCGATAAAAAAAATAGTTTTGAAATGTATTTAATTAATTAAATAAATATATTATTTATATAAATCAAAATGAATATTTCTATTTTTATTATTGAAATGAGTAACGCTGTTGGCATAAGACCTTTACTGCTTCTCGCGGACTTTTGAGGCCGAGAATTTGGTTTTGTGCCGCGAATATCGCAAGGGCGCAAGGTCCTCGCTTGGGCCGTCGCGGAACGTCCGCCTGAGCGGCTGCTCAGCGCCTGAGCGGTTGGAAGCTCACCGGGGTGTGCTTTGCTGTGCGGTCCTCGCCTCCTTTTTCGGCGGAGGCGGTATTAATATTTTTATATTTTCTCTATGCGTTACATAATTATAAAGGTAGAGTAATGAGGATTACTCAATTTTAATTTTGCTTTTTTTAAAGACAATTGATTGCAGCGTGGTTGTCCATGGGCGATGATGTTCTCTTACCATCCTTAGACCAACCTGCCCATTGTCCACTATATAATAATAGTGGAAAGTAATGTTTTATTTAAATCATTCGATTAGAAAATGTATTTTTGATAGTAAATTATGTTTAATTACTTATTCCGAGGCGTTCTTGATGCATTAGAGTCATTAAATAGGGGAGAAATTAGCTCCGCCGTTAAGTCTCTTGTAATGTATAGTCTTGTGTTAAATTTAATTAATTAAATGTAATACAATTATTTTTATCCTTCTGTGATAAAGATACGTTGTGGATATGAAATAAATAAAATCAAAAGAAATACTTAATGGTTTTTTATATAGAATCGGTGGCAAACGAGCAGGAGGCTCAGCTAGGGCAAGCGGTCCTCCGCCCATGGACACACCCAGCCTTTGTAGAGCAGCGAGTGCGTTTCCAGCCTTTAAAGAATGTGTACACCCTTTCTTTCCCCAAGTCGTATTGGTTTAAGAAGTAGTTTAGTTAAACTAATTTTGGGGCGGAATTCAAACTTTTATCCCTATCACCTCAATGTTTTTTCCACAACTGAGCGTTTTTAAAGCATTTTGTGCCGCCTCTTTGTGGAATCAGGTTGTTGCAGAGATATTTTCAAACCAATACGACTTAGTCATTTTCAATTAAAAGCGTACCATTACCTCAAAGGTCGGAATAGCAACCGCGAACCTGCAAGGGCTTTCAAAGTTACCCATGGGCAAAGGACCGCTTGTCCTAGGTGACTCTCCTGCTCGTTTGCCACCGTTATCATAAAAAAATGTTACTTATCAGACGGTTTGATATGGACTATACGTATAAATTTTAATTTATAGAATATATTTATCCCGTGTTCAATATCAAAGGTTTGAAATACTTTATCTGTACAAAACCACAACAGTCATCGACATTTTGTACTGCCTTTTGTTTCAACTACTTAAAAAACTTTTTAAAATGTTCTCGCCATCAAAGGAATATTTAATTACTTCTTAATTCAAACACTAATGAGTTTTGGAAGATATTTAACACTAGCGGTGGCCTATTTCAATATTTATTCAATGATATGGTAATTCGGACGACGAAGCAGGCGGGTTTCCACTGTGTTAAGATCACCATCGCCCATGGACAACCTCGCCAATATTCGCACTTTGACTGTGTTGCCGGTATATAATTTAAGCGGTATAATTTCAAAGGCTATAAGGTACTATTACTCAGCGAAACACAGTACAGATACTAATTTACGCTGGTATTCCGTGAGCACGTGGTATCATTTCGTACGAGCCTGCCCAAATAATGCGTCAGCAGATGCTTCAGCATGGTATATATACTGAGTTCAAATTCCAGGGAAACAGACTTTTTTAAAAAATTATCATTTAAATAAATGCAAAATGGTGTTATTTCATTTTTATCTACTTATGTATTTCCACTAGAACGTCATTAATAGTTAAATACTAACAATCAATAAAAAAATCACAAAATAAAGAACATCTCCAGATGTATTTTGGTTCATTTTACATTCCTTATCACCCATGGGAGAGCCATGCTGAAGCATATGCTGACGCACAAATTAGGTAGGCTCGTCCGGAGTGAGGATAATGGAGGTAACACAACCAATGCGCGGTCGTCTATGGGCGGCGTTCTCCGTTGTCCATTATACCATACAAAAGCGAGATATTGTGCCTGGAGTCATCAATTCTAATGTTTTTAAGGGGGTAAACTAAAATAAAAAACCAAACTCTAATCATTTGTTTAATAAAACAAAATTTACTTCTAAAACATACTATTCTACACTAATATGATGGTAAACTTACATTGTGAAACGAGAGATAAATACGTAAAGAAATTTTGTTCTAAGGATAAGTTTTAATAGATTAAATCATTTTTTTTATTTAGAAAATACAGTTCTTCCTACTATTCTTAAATTTTTGGCTTCTGTGACTAGTTTACATGATTACTTTACATTTATCTAAATAAGGACATAAAGTCAAGAATATAACAGAAACAGAAAAAAAAATTATGGCCTAAAACAAATTCTAACCATAGTAGAAACACAAAAATAGAAAAACACTTTATAAATATTAAATTGAATTATATAATTAATAACATTTAATAAATATTATTTAAGTAATGTTAAAGTACTTAATAAAATATATAAAATAACTAAATTAGTCAGATATAGCTACGAATAAATCCATAGGTTAATAAGTCAATCTTTTAATAATAGTCCTTCTAAGAGGAGAACACTAATTACATAGAAACAATTACGGTTTTCATTCAATATTAAAAGATCATTCATATGACTATATTTCCTGGGAAATTTTCCAATTGAAACTAAAAACTCTTTGAAGAGTTTATCTAGTCTCAAATTAATAATATCCAAAATAACAAAAAAAAAGATTTAAATAAATTTGTTTTAGGTACAAGATATGACGCTTTATCTTGTCTGTAATAGACAAAAAATAATTATAAGTTACATGAAAATGTATTTAATGTTTTAAGATGTTAAAGTTACGTGAAAAAGCATTTCTATAAAATAATCTATGGACATAAAATATGGCTACTATAGCGACCGATACAAGTTTTGATTGAAGAATACCCAGCCTTAAGCAGTATAGTAAATATTTATACATTTAAAAAATCGAAGATAAATTATAAATACTTAAATTTAGTTCTTATATTAGAGAATAAAACCAAAGACCATGGTTAATAGAAAAATAATACAAAACGACAATAAATCAATGATTTTAACCTTAATTACATTAATATTTCATATTAATAGTCCATTAGAAATATGGATGGCAAATCTGTTACATCCTAATTTACTTTTTTTCATAGTTTTATTGTGATATATTGTAAATAAAAGATATAATTCTTAATTTAATTTACTAGAATCATAGAATTCTTGCCACGACAAAGAGTAGACCTACTTATTTTATTTTGTAATTATTTTGTATACAAGAGAATTAATTGTAACAAAGTCTTGATTTTCGTTTACAAAGCTTCAACGTATAGTCCATCCTCGTTTTGCTGCGATCGTCTGAAGTTGTCCATCTGAAAAATATATAAATATACACTAGCTAACCCCGGCAAAGCCTGTTTCTGTTATTCCAATGATTAAGCTATAAAAATAGGGGTTGGCGATAGAAGGGCAAAAATTTAAGGTTATATATAATAGTTTTGGTTATACGTAAGCCTCCTGAATGTTAACCATCGTTTCCAAAACTTAAAATTAGCTATAACCCTTCAGATAAGATTATTAAATAAAATATTAGACAAGTTCTAATTCAAATAATAAACGTTTAAAGTCTTAAATTTTTAAACTCTCACCCAATGTTTTACAATACTCCGCAGTTTCATTTTCATCGCGTCTCTTTGGTTCTCATCGCGTTCGTAAACACCTATAAGAAATTAAAAGATAATAAATTGTACTAATATTTCTTTTTTATAATAATTTTCATTGTTATGCCATGATTGATTAAGAAAATTTTGGCCTCATTGCAATTAATCATATTTTATAAAAACTGTTAATTTCCAGGTTTTATGAGTGAAATTCATGGATATTAATACTATTAAAAACTCCATGAAATGTCAAAAATGTTAAAAAATAAACTGTTAAGCTTTTAATATTAGTTTGGCTATCTAAAAAATTTATAAAGATGTATCTTATTTAATGTAACATGATTAATTCTAATGTGGTGTCTTTTTTTACGGCATCGCGGACAACGGAGCAGGTGGGTATCCTATATAGTGAGATAACACTACCGCGCATAGACGAATGCGCCAGTCCGTAATTTGGTTGTGTTTTCAATTTTTATGCTGCGTAAACGTTTTAAAAACCTCCAATATCCTCTAAGCGAACTCACTTAGCGAAACAGTACAAGGACCGTTTCCGACTTATTTTGTGAGCCTGTGGCATCACTTCGGACGAGCTGACCCAATAAGTACTTCAGTATTTAATTTAGCATGTCACCTAAAAGATCCAAGTATTTTTATAAAGGAGTAAAAACCTTTTATAGTATTTATTTTATTTTATATTTTTGTTTTACTACCAGTGAAGGAGTTATAATAGAGTCTAAAGAGTTTCTTCAGCTGGGTACTAACACAAGTTGTCTGTATAGTGTGTTTTAACTTTACCTTTAATATTAGTGGCGTAGTATATTATTTTTACTATTATTTTCCCTGTTTTATAATTCTTTCGTTTCCGTGATATAAAATATACCTTATTAGAGGTATAATAAAAAATTTAATACTGTATAGAGAAATTCTTAATGAAATTTAAGTAAACATTTCTTAGGTTTGGAAGGTTTAGCCGGCGTATGAGTACCTCTTTAAGGTGCAAAAACTTGTCCGTACTTTGACAATGATAAATTCCTTACATCCGTTCGATAATTAATGAACGTAAAAACACATTAAATGCTTTCGACCTAAATTTCACAGTAAGAAAATGTCAGGTAATATTTTTTATCCGTGAAAGAGCCATGCTGAGGCAGTAATTGGACTGGCTCTTCTAAAGTAATACCACGGACTGACAGCATACCAGCGTAAAGCAGAACTGTTAAAAAGCATACCTACCCTTTATAGGCCAGCAATACATGCGCGGCCTTACAAGGGCTACGGTGTCCATTGGCCGAGAGTCTCTAATCCTAGGTGTTCCTCCTGCCTGGTGACTATCGTTTTCATAAAAAAAACTAATAAAGATATGGGAACTTTTTCTTACCACCGTCTCTTATAGGAATGATGTCGTCACCAGATGGTAGGATCCCGTATCCGGAATGGGGATAGACCGGGTGCGGTGGTGTCTCCGCCTGGCCCAACTGTCTACGGGCCAATATCTCGGCACTGGATGCCTAGAATATTATTTATGAACAAAAAACAACAATAAAATCAGAAATTACAAGTTCTGAAAAGGTAAGTTGGCTTTCCGCGCCCCTCAAACATACGCAAATACAAAAAAATTCGGGCCATCAACACAAGAGTGAATAAAATAAAAAAATTAATGTGTGAAATAAGAGTAGGAAAGATAATGTTTCAAGTCATTAAAATACGTTTAGTGTATCTTTGAATGTACTTATAATAATATATATAATTCAACTTATTCAGAAAGTTTGAAAGATTATTAATGTCGTAATATAGGCCTTCCAAAGAGTTTTATATAAGTTTTACTTTTCTTCGTTATGTACTTAACTTAACACTAGATAGAATTTATTTACATTTGTTTAAATTAAATTAAAATTTAATTTGTTAAAATTTTCTATAAAATTTGTTATTTTTCGGTGCAAAAACTTTTTTTATTCTTTAGCGGACAACGGAGCAGACGGATCTCCTATAAGGTAAGAGAAAACCGCCGCCCATGAACAACTGCGCTACAGTTCGCGTATTGGTTGTGTTACCGGCTTTTAACGCCGCTTAAGCGGCAAATTTTCAAGGACCTCCGAAGACCTCACTCAGCGAAACAGTTCAATAACCGTTTCACACCTAGTATTCTGTGACTGTGTGGCTATATTTATATTTCTTTATACATTTTTAATGAACTTTTTACATTCTATTTTAAATTTCCTATCTAAAATTTCAACTTAACATTGAATATTCATAATAATACGTAGCCCTGTTAAGACTCGGGGCAATGGCGATCGTAATAAGTCAAACTTTAAGTTGTTCGTTGACTTACGTGTTTGTTTTACGCTACATTTAGACAGCAAATATTTAGCACATACAGTGCTTAACTTTTGCTAAACAGAGGCTCACTTGGCTGTATCAACTTTCAGAAATATTTTTTGTGGAATAAGGTGCTTGCTACCTTCCAAAAAAGAGCCTCACAATTTTTAAAAGTCCGGCAACTTACCCGCAGATCAACAGAGCTAGGGGTGACTATAAGCAAAGAACTCCTTATTTGATTTTGAACAAGAGCTTCGTAGCTAAGTTGTTATAGGCATAACACGAGGCGAGAGATATAGGATTCAATCCCCGATCTCTCCAAGGACTTAATGTTGGCCGGGCAAGTGTCTATAAATGATGGGTGTTTCTTGGTGACCCAATTTAGGTGCTGTTTAGATTCTAAACGTAGGTTGACTATACAGACAAATACACATTTGTCAATACGCAATAAACCGGGCATGGAGTCGTGTCCCGTGCTTTTAGTTTGAATGCTTAGTGCGATCCCCACGGCCCAATTTAGTAATAGGATTCTTAAGTCAGGTATTTTATTTCAGGTATTGCACTCCGTAAGTGTCTCCGGAGTTCCTACAGACAGTGCCGCTGAGCAATTATCCGGATCATCATCCACTCAGCAGCTTACAAAGTCGGTCGCTCTACTGCACAAAGAAGCAGTTAGTTCTTCCCTGGCATTAAAGTGAAAGTGGAATGATGCTCGGCAGCTCTGTTCGGCTTGTCCCAGCGGCCTTTATTGCCAGCGGTATGGGCGCTCGGCATAAACCCAGCGGCACTGTAAGGCCTCACAAGCCTAAATGCATTTCTTCACGTTAAATAAGAAAAAGGGTGTCCATGGGTGGAAAAACTATTTATTTTAGATAAGCCTGTTTGCCTCCCATTGTATTAAAATACTATTTACACTGATAGCGAAAGGCAAGATTAAAAATACTGCATGAAATTAAATTAGATTAGTTACCTGTGAGTTATCTGAGCGTTTCCCGTGTCCTCCGAAACAGGAATGGCCGAACGCAGAACATCCTCCTAAACATTAACATAATATTGAGTATACAAAATGCAATTTAAAACAAAAAATGTAGACAATAGAAATGCCTATTCATAAAGAATTTAATTATACTAGATTTATATAATTTGTTTTTCTTCACTGACACTGATATATGTATAAAACACATGAAATAAGGTTTAACTAGCTAAAGTTTAGGAAATTTTCTATAAGGAAAACGATGTTGCGTGGAAAATCCATTGAAAACAAGGTAACGAGGAAAATTTATGAATTCAAAATAACCTTTTGCGAAAATGCGTTCATTTATTAAGCAATTTTTTGCAATGTCATTGTATTCAATAACACTTTCATCAAAAAATACCTATTTGATAATAAATACTGTTACATTTTTTATAGAGAACCATGCTGACGCATATGCTGACACACTAGTTAAGCCGGCTCGTCTGAATGATATCATGGCTTCACATAATACCAATATGAAACCCAAAAGCACTGAAACCATTTTGAAAATTCGTCAGTATACAATCCCTTAATACTAAAATTCAACAATTTAATTAACAAACTAGTAATTTGAAACATAAAATTTTTTCACAGATAAAGTATTGGTTTGTCTGAATATCTGAGCAATTTAAACCTTATTTTTTCCAATTAAAGATGATTATTTTGATAAATTAGGCCATTGAAGTTACGTAACTTTTTCTTTATGATGTGTGAAAATGATAATCGTATTTCGGATTAGTTCATTAATGTTTTTTTTCTATTGAACTGTCAACTTGTAAGAACGGCAACGCATTAATAAGCCTCTTTGTTCTATTGCCTCCCGATTTCCTTTTATAAATACAGAATACTCAGCGTGGAACTTTCTTTGTATTTAGAACGATACATCTACTGTGTTTCGCTGAATTAGTGAGATTATCAGCATAAAAAACCGGGTGCATAGCAAGTGCATACTGTAGAGCGGTTGTCCTTGGGTGGCGGTATTCTCTCACCATAGACCCACCAGCTCCATTGTCTGCTATAACATAATAACAAGCTGATAGCCTCCCGATAGGATAATAACATAAACTCAGATGGTAGGCTTCTCTGTGGGGACCGCAATAACAACCGTCTCCGCCGGATACGGAGGCGAGGACCTAGTTACGTCACCAGACTCACCCCAGTGAGCTTCCGGCTGCTCAGGAGGCCCATGACACCGCGACGGCCCAAGCCGAGATTTGAGTCTCGCAAGAGACGCCCTTTCGCTAATCGCTGCTAAAAATGAAATTCACAGCGAGACTATGGCATCCCCCAATAGACCGCATGGAGCTGTAATGGCTGTATGGCCGGCAGCAATTAGCCCTTCCAAAAAATTAATTAACAAAAAATTCCAACGAGTTATTACACATTTCAAGTTATTAACGTTATGAATATCAGCTTCAAAACGCTAAAAGGAATTTACATTTTAAAACAAATCTTCGCTCCTCGCGCGCCACTTTTTATTAAAATTAAGTATTATGCAAGAAATCTGAATTTATATTTTAGAAGTAGATGTTATGGCCCGTTTTAAAATATTACTGTTATGTATTAAAAAGCAAAATGTTATTTCTTATACGCTTGTTATTAACAAGAGATTCTCTCTTTAAATAGAATTTATTATTTAAATTTTAAATGGTATTCGGTATTTGGAAGGCTCTATTGGGACTTAACACTGTTTTTCCCTTGGGAAAGTCATAGCTTATTCTGACGCACTAATTGGGGCGGCTCGTCTGGCGTGGTACCACTGGCTTACAGAATATTAATGTAAAATAATACTTGTACTCTTGCTGATTTGCAACCTCATTCAGTTATATCGCTAAACGTAAAAAGCTGGCAACACAATTGACGCGTGTTATCTCATGGACTTGCACCTGATCTATTGTCCGATATTTCAAGACTATATGGTAATGAAGAGTGAAATACGCACATTTTTTTGGTTTGTGATCAGTTTGTACGCGATTCTTAGATATAAATAAATCTACAATGGTGATAGTGCATGGTATATATTCTCAGTATACATTTAAGAAAACAATATTACTATTATATTCTACTAGCAACTTGGTCCGTGCTTTGCTACGTACAAAAATTTCTATTTTGATAGGTAAATCCCAATTAACAGCAAATCCGCCATATTATATTAAATTGATCTGTTACAAAAATATGATAAATGAAAAACCACTCGATCGATTTTATGAAAACTTTAATCATTTACTAAATTGTCCATACATTGGTTTTGATAGGTGGGCACTTTCTTGATTTATAAATTCACAACGAATAATGGCATTGACTATAGATAAAAGATCACAATCAAATATGTTTTATTATATTAATAACTGAAAAACAAAATGGCGTACCAACCTAAACAGATCTACCTAACAGAGACTCTCAAAGATTGAAAGGTTACGTTGGAACGAAATGGATCCGATTGAATAATAAGAACGAGGAGCAAAAACAAATCAAAATATACACAACGCTAATAAGAACTTATTTTAAGGAAGCGTATTCCCTGTAGAAGCATGCGATTGGATTAGCAGAACGACTTTACGGGCTCTAATAGACAAGGTAAGGCATATTTGCTCGGCTTATTTGAGCATCGTGTATTGTATCAAGTTTGAACAAACATTTGCCATTGGGAATGCGGTGTCACTCGCACGGTTTATTGGAAACCGTTTGTATGACATCAGGTACACGACTAATAAATGTATATTTTCAACATTAATACATTTTTATACTCTCGCTGTTGAAATAAGAAAATATGAGATTTTTACATGAACCTCGTAGCCAAGCGGTTATTTTTATGGAATTGGTGGCATTTTTTCTAAATGACTAACGCTGTCGGCATAGGGCCTCCACAGCTTCTCGCGGAATTTTGAAAAAGCTGTAGGCTCGCCGAAAATCGGTTTAGTGCCGCGACGAGCACAAGGGCATCTTCTGCGAGACACGAACCTCGGTGTGGGCCATCGCGGGAATATTGGCTGCCTTAGCGGAAGGTCGGAAGCTAATTGGTGGTAGACCATAAGCTCACCTAGGGTAAGTAAATGGGTCCTCCGCCCTTGGACACTCCTAGAATTTTCAGAGTTGCGGGTTTGTTTCCGGCCCGTAATAAATATATATACTCTTTTTATAAGCTTACCACATTTCTTGGGGAACAAGGGTAATTCCTGTGATACACCACACCGCGTACGAAATACGGGTGCTTAGACGTCGGGTGACGGATAATAGTTTTATTAATTTAATTACTCGAATACCAAAGCTAACCATGAAGCGAGAGGTATAGAGTTCAACGCCCGGTCCGAAAAAATGTATAATTTAATTGGTCTTGGGAAAGGCTTGGCTGTGGCCGGGCGAATATTTTAACACTCCAACCGTGGGAGAGACATGCTGACGCACAAAAGGGCCGGCTTGTTCGTAGTGATACCACGTGATCACTGAATATCAGCGTGAAAATACACCCGTAGGCATATAATAAAGACCAATTAGCTACGAGTCGCGAAGATAGTGGTAATCTCTTACCACGTAAACAAAAGGTTCTGCGCATTACAGTTGACGAAATAAGTAATCCTAAGGTCTTGTCATAAATACACTGACCAGAAGCTTTGTCATACTGTAAACAGAGCTTAAGTTATTCAATTTAATGCGGTATGTTGTGTATGACGGAACAATAAGCTACCTATGTTGTGGATTAGCTGCAGCCTCTAACGAACCATGCTAATATAATCCAAAACGCGCCGGTGACGTAATCAAGTCGCTTTCTTTGGAAATATCTATTGTCTATGGTTTATGGTATACAACCTATTCAGAAAAATACTTTACACTCCACCACATTTTTATGGTACAGCAATCCTCAACCTATTTACGGACCCCTAGGAATTCAGGAATTCAAGGACAGTTCTCGCTATCCCTTAATAAAATAAATGGCAAAAAAATAGATTATCTGTTTTATTTAGTTATTGGAATTACTTAGTGGTTAGTTAATACGAAAGTTCATATGTATAGTGGGTGACCAAAGAAACTAAATTAGTCAATATAGAATATAATATACACCCGTGGGAGATTTTTAAAATTTATTTACAGAAATATTTTGAAAGTTTTCTGGGATCCCATTGTAAGAGAATTACATCTAAAAGGTTGACTTACTTTACTGAATCTGATCACTGGTAAAACCAGTCTATGGTTGTTTCGACAATTTGAGTATTTATTTTACTACAGCTAGTGGTAGTGAAAAAAAAACACAATATATATTATATATATTTATTTATTATTATATATATATATTGTGTTTATATAGTATCTAGATTAAATAGTTACAATATAAAAAACAATCTTAAAATTTTTCATCTCTTTGTTGCATAGAAATTTTGGAATTTCAAAGTTTAACCCGTTTGTTGAAATATCAAATTTATTTGAGACCTCTTTGATGTTCCTTTGTCAGTTCATTGCTTGATCATAACTACCAAATGCTTTTGGTCTTTGTTTTGCTATTATTAATTAATTATTTATCATTATTATTACACAAACTGATGTTCGCACTACACAAAATTATTAAATATTTTTTAAAAACAATTTTGTTTTTGATATATTTAGTGTAGGCTTTTAAGAAGTTTTTGTAAATATAATACATAGATTATATTTTTTTTAAATCAGTATGAAATAAGTTAAATCATCCCCTCGTTTGAATTAATTAAATGTTAAACACGAAAAATATTTCATCGTAACTTAGTTTTGCCTACAACCTTCATGGTGACGATTGATAAATGTCAATTGTCAAATGATTACAGGCAAAAGTATTATTTTACGTTAACAAAATCCATTTTCACAAAGGAATTATATGTTTGAATTAGAATAATGGTCACGTAATATTATTTTAAAATTTTATACACGTAAAAAAATTACTTTTTTCTGTAAACAGTTATGATATAAGTACGGAATGTATTTTGGCGCAATAGAAACAAGGAATACGATAATTTCTTTTTTTTATGACATAACGGATAATGGAATATGTAGATCTCCTATATAATAGGATAGCATTATTAGCGATGAGCAAGCAATAGAGTGGTTTAATTTAGAAAGCATCGGTCGTTCACCTGCACGGCTCGATTTCAAAAAACTGGAGCATTTGAATAACCACTATATTAGTAATATGAGCAATGAAGATATTCTGACTCTAATGCTTAGAGAAAATACTCTAACTGACAAAAAAAAGGGCTATTTACTGCAGGGACTGACAGAGCTGAAAAAAAGAGCAAACTATCTGACCGAATTATTGGATTTAGCAAAATTTTATATTCAAGTTGATTTTAGTGAAGAAGCTGAGAGAATTGTCAAGTCTAACCTCAATATAATTAAGTTACTTGCAGCATTTTTCTCGAGTATAGGAGATGAAGATTGGAATAAGAATTTTTTATCTTCTCAGATTAAGGAATTTTCAAAATTACATAATATAAAAATGAGCGATATATACCACTCATTACGCGCCCCAATAACTGGAATAATGGATGCGCCTGGAATCATCGATATCATGGTAATTCTTGGTAAAGATGAGTGTATAAAAAGATTGCGAGCAGTTTAAATAAAAAATTACTTGACAGACTCTGGTGGCTTTATTATAGTGGAGAATGAAGGTTTTTTAGGATCCAAAATCTACCTTCACCTGCAGGTTTTTTCACCAAATAATCAAATTTCAGCAAAAAATATATAAGTTTATTTTTGCTAGCTCTTTATTCATATAGGAGGGTTTATGTCTAGAATTCCTGATACTTGACTTTTATTTTTAAGTTAAAAAAACAATTGGCGCCTATGGTTTTCACATTAAATCATTTTAAATTGTTAAAGTTAATACGGGCTTTTTTTGCCTTTTTTTATTGGTATTTTTTTCATATTTTATTATATCATTATACTGTGGTACCATATAGACTTCAGTTTCATGATAAGGGGAGCAGGCAGAGTAGCTCCGTCTCAGCTATGGAATTAAAAAATGACTATGCATAAGATCTAATGGTGTGTCTAATCTATAGATAATTTTTTGTATTGCTAAGTTAATATTTTGCATATCTGTTCAGCAAAGTGGCAAAAAAGACAAGTAAATGAGTATCATGAAAGTAGCTTACACATAGCTGTAGGAATATTCATTTTTTAAGGTAAATTACACAGCAAATATTGTCATTCAAGTAGCTGACACTGTAATTCCAGCTTCTATAATGTCATGCCAGTGCTCGACACTGGCATCGAGCAAAATTTATCACAAACAAGACAACATTTTCAATTAAAAAATCAGTGTCTGGGTGCTAAGATGACACCTTGGTAAGGTTAGGTTAGGTTAGGTTAGGTTAGGTTAGGTTAGGTTAGGTTAGGTTAGGTTAGGTTAGGTTAGGTTTTT
>DWCF01004244.1:0-17034 GCA_018230265.1 Delias oraia
CCGAGCTCAACACTCTTCCCCTCCACGACGCCCTTCCGATCGCGTGGCGTTACAAGCCGGCCATACAACCAATACGTGGACTGTGGCGCGGTTGTCCATGGGAGGAGACCCATCTGCTCCGTTGTCCGCTATATTTAAAAAATAATGTTTATCTTACAAATCTGATCTTCTAATAATTCAAATGATAGAAACCTATAAAATTTTAGTCACTAAAAATTTACAGCGGATCTGTACATAACTAATATATCATATTACAAGTACTCTTTGACTACGCATAATTTAATAGTAAATATGAACCATTTAAAATAAAACGTTGCTTTTTATAGGTTTTTTTTATATAAAAGTAAGGTTGTATTTATAAGCCACGCTAGACGTGACTGACATATTTCTAAATTATTAGTCAGCGCGAAAACTTGTGTGCACATTTAGAACAATGATTGCGGTCAAATATTTTGTGGCTATTCTGGCGTACGCAGCTTACACCAATGCAGGTAAAGATATGTACCTATATACCTATAATTATTATATATTTTTTTAATTTACATTTAATTTTATTTTATTGTTATTTGTATTTTCGGCATATTAAGCATTTAACTATTCAAAATTAGAACTCTTTTTATATAATCAATATAATAAAAAAATATATATATCTTTAAAATTTATTGAATCTTTTAGTTTATTTACATTATTTTTTTTACAATTTTAATCTATAATATTCATTTTTTTGTGATTAACATTAATTTGGTTTTTATTTATGTCATTGAGGAATACTGTAACAAATATTTTAAAATCAAAAGAAAAAATTTAAGATTTATTTCGATATTTTATTTAAAAATAAACTATAAATTACACACCTTTTAACAAGTTTTACACGTGCACGCGTTAATGTCTTTTTAAAAAATGAATTAAAGATAAAATTTAAAATAAATAATTGAAAAAAATTATTTTGTATAAAAAATCAAAACCGACTATTTCAATGTCGTAAAAGATTTAAAAAATGTTATATAATAAATAAAAAAATAAAAAACAACATGAAAATTTTATATATTAAACTATTACAGTATTAAACTGTTCTATAATACAAAAATACTAGTCAGGAAGCTCATCTGAGTCACTCCTTAATTTATTATTCCGTGCGATTTTTTTGTCCTTGTCCAAGGTAAGCCAGTATAAACAGTCCATGCTCTTGACCCTACTTTGTTCATAGCTTTATTTCCTTTACAAAAAGATTGTAAATGAGATTAAAATTTTTAAAATTTTATACTAAATATTACAATATTAATTATTTTATTCATAGGTTTATTTCCTTTACAAAAAGATCGTAAATGAGATTTAAATTTTAAAACTTATATACCAACTTATATACATTAATTATAATTCTTATTAATTTTCATATTATATCCGAAGCAAAGAAGAGTAGGTATTATAACAGTGGTTTTTCATATGGTATAGCGGATAAAGTAGCAAGTGAATCTCCTATATGGTAAGAGAACATTAGCGCTCATGGACAACAGCGTCACATTCCGTGCTTAGGATGTGCTGTCGGCTTCTTTTACGCCCCATAACCGGTATAATTTCAAGGGATTCCGATATCCATACTCATTCAACGAAACACTTTGGCTGGCCCAATTAATGCGTCTATATTTGCATATTCAGCCACGAGTGGGACAGTGTTAAGACACTCGCCCGGCCTTGACAGTGGCCGAATAAATTATAAATTAAGTTATAATTGTTCGGACCGCATTTCGAACCCGATACCTTTCAATTCATGGTAGACTTATACAATCACTTAACTACAACGCTTTGCAGTCTTGTTGGCGAGTTACTAAATAAAATCTAGTATATTATTGTAATTGTTTTTGTTTGAACTTTCTATAGCTACAATGTTTTTCTGTTAGTTTATCTCTCTATGAGTGAAAGAACTTGTTTGATGATTAAATGTTTTAAGTTTTAACTAAGTTACTAAGTAAGTTTAACTAAGTTTTAACTATTTCAGTACCAATGGTAGCGAAATGTAAGGCCGGAGACTCCAAGTGTGCAAAAGAATCTGCACAAGCAATGGTGAAAGTGTTCGCGGCAGGAATACCGGAGTTCGGAGTGAAACCTCTGGACCCAATAGTGGTTAAGCATACAGACTGCAGTTCTCCTAACTTGAAGCTAATTGTAGACGATTATACGGTTACTGGACTTAAAGATTGCATTGTTAAGGCAGCCAAGTAAGTTAAAAGTCTTAGTCACATCTCCTTGGTCCCATCAGTCTCAGATCACATCTTTAGTGTTATTTTGATTTATTGCCAGCCTCGTAGCTTAATGGCTTTAAAAGTGAACCATGAAGCGAGGAGTATCAGGTTCGAATCCCGGTACAGACTATTATAATTTATTCAGTCTCTGGGAGGGCTTGATATTGCCGGGCGAGGGTCTTAATATTGACATACCCGTGGGAGACACATGCTGAAACATATACTAATTGAGTAGGCTCGTCCGAAGTGATACCACGGGCTCACAGAATACTCAGTGTGAAACGATACTTGTATTGTATTTCGCAGAGTGAGTTCGCACGATATTCTCATATCGGAGGCCCTCAAAGCGACGTAAAAAGCCGGCAATACAACCAATGCGCGGACTTTGACGCAGTTGTCCGTGGGCGGCGGGGTTCTCTC
Source organism: Delias oraia (assembly GCA_018230265.1). NCBI lineage: Eukaryota > Metazoa > Arthropoda > Insecta > Lepidoptera > Pieridae > Delias > Delias oraia. The sequence continues at coordinate 2,661 of DWCF01004244.1, forward strand.
ACCATATAGAAGACCACCTACTCCATTGTTCGCTGCACCATAAAAAAATATTTTGTTATTTTTTCGATTGAATTTTATTTACGTTTCGTTAGCGCAGGATTTTACCTTGCTCTGTGGATTGACAGAACACAATCTCCTTCAAAGTGCTATTTTCTACTTAGTATAAAAAATTAAACAACTTTATTATGAATACGGAAATCGGTCAATGTTTACTTTGATGCTGGCCTTGAGTCATTTTAATTTAAACACACATTGACGGTATAGTATGTAAATAAATGCGTTCTGAATAGATTAAAATTAAATATTTAACAAAACCCTTAATTACCTAAAATATCTTATAACCGTATACAAAAATTAAATATAATATTATTATAATGACAAATATTATTTATTTCGTGATAATTATGATATTTTTGTTATTTAATTAATTTCTTACGATATTTATTGGGACTTTTAAAACCCAATAACGCATCGTACGCGCAAATTGCGGTGTTATTGTCCTCTAACGGTGGTGGTCTATTTAATTAAGAGGATCCCTGCCCTATTCCGATTTCTTATATGACAATAATTATTCATTAATTTCAGATTCAACAAAGAAACATCGAAGATACAAATAAAACTGCAATGTAGTCCGAAAGTCGATGGTTCTTATGAAATGAACGGACAACTTCTAATCTTGCGCATGGAAGGAAAAGGACCTCTCCATGTTCAATTAAGTAAGTTTTTAACTGGCTGTGTTAGACCTGAGACAGAGGGTTTTATGAGCTGCAAAAAATCCTTTTATTTTGTGCGTTTATCTTACTATTATATAATGAAAAAAAATATTCATCAAAACAAAATTTTATAAGAACCATCGGATTAATGGGAACGAAACGGCACGAAAGACGATCTCACGAAGATCGCGGGCAACTGCTGGATCTAGATCGCTCAAGATCGCCACAGGTGGGCGTCTTTGGGGGAGGCCTATGTCCAGCAGTGGACTTGAATAGGCTGATGATGATGATGAAACGTTATATGGGATACAACAAAAAACGGCGCCAATGTTTTTTTTATTATTTAATTTATACCTACATATATTGCATTTTTACCCGTATTATCCAGGAAAAGCGGAATTCAGTGTTGAAATGAATATAGAAGAAATTGAAAAGAATGGTGTGAAATATTGGAATATCAAGGATCACAGACAGAGCTATGAATTGAAGGACAAATCGGACGTGGTTTTCGAGAACCTGTTTAATGGAAATGAAGTACTTGGTAAGTTGATGTGACATATTAAAATCCTTACCAAATAGACTAATGTATCTATTAATATATATTATAACATTAATATATGTTTTACAATGTGAGTTACACGTTGCTTCGATAAAACTGATTTCAATCGCGATTCTTAATATAAATTAAAGGACTTTCTATATATTTAACACCCGTATTTTGTTAAACTAGTGCGTAGTAGAGTAGAGTACTGAAAGTCGAAGTCTTAAATACACCGATAACTATTCTAACTATCCAACTTTGAGGGGTTTCTGATGTTTTAAAATACAACCAAAACATAGATTACGATGCCAATCTCGTTAGAGGTACTTACCGATTGTTACAAGAGTAAGAAGTAAAGTCCGACTGATTTATTAGCCAGACTTGTTACTGATTGACTGACTATATCTATATATATACTAGTTTATATAAATAATGTTACCCATCTTGATTCTTGGTATTACTTGATATCGCGAGGGATTCTTGTAAATTGGCATTAAATCTAGCCGTGATATTCATATTAATACTAGACAGATAAAAAAAAAGTTCTTATCCTTCATTATGCAGAACAAGTTCATAATATCACATATGACTAGAATTTTTTTTATGGTATAGCGGACAACGGAGCAGGTGGATCTCCTATATGGTAAGAGAATACCACCGCCATGGACAACCATGCCACAGTCTGCGCATTGACTGTGTTGCCGACTTTATAAGCCACTTAAGCAGCATTTTTAATGGCCTCCTATAACCTCACTCACTTAGCGAAACACAGTAGAGGTACCGTTTCAAGTATAACTACCATTTCACGCTGAGTATTCTGTAAGCCCGTGGTTCGTAGGAGGCGGCCCCATTAGTGTATTGGCATTTGCTTCAGAATGGCTCTCCCACGGGTTCATTATGACAGTTATTCGTAAATTTATATTTCAAATAGGATTATAGTTTTAATAAAAATAAAATAGCTAACATCGCATTGTTTGTAATCTTTCAGGTCAAGCTGCAAGAGAAGTTATTAAAGAAAGCGGAAACGAAATCGTCCTAGAAACCGGAAATCCGATTGTTACGGCTATAATTAAGGAAATTATTGACAACATTAACGAGTTCTTCCACACTGTACCTATCAGTGAACTTACATTTGATTAAATTAATAAATACTATGAAATAATAATATGCCTTTTTTTCTGTGTTTCCAGTTTTTAGCAGTAGTTTTTGTAAACGACTATTCTAACTTTTTTTAAAATAATTAAATCAAACTAGTTACTTCTTGCTAACCTGGCTGTTGATATTAAAAAATATATAATTTATTCTAGTATGGTGCCCGCAAAAGATTCAATTAAAATAAAGTTTTTTGTTGATACATAGTAATGTTTAGGACCGGTTCGGAACCGAAGATAGGGTTTTGACCTTCTAATTCAAATTCAATCATTAATCTTGGATATATATAGTGAAGGCCTTTTTAATGATGATATAATGAATATATATATTTACAAAACTTCCTAACTTCCTTATTCACAATTGAAAAGCAATTAAACAAAAGATTATTACTAGCAAACATTAAATTGATGCATATGCTGACGCACTAATGTTTAGCTGCTTGTGGATATAGGCGTCACATAAAATTATAAAGCGGTATAAAAAGCTGGCAACACAGCCAAAGCGTTTATTGTGTAGGTATGTTATCTCTCATCAAAGTGACCCTTTATTCACAATATAAAACCTAAATATCATCCAATTTCTAATCATTTTTAATTCTTTAATGAATCCGATCGGCTCGACTCTTTGTCGTTGCGTAGAGATGTTGCTTCACTCAGCATCTTCTTTCGCATCTATCACGGGAAATGTTCTGAGGAGCTGTTTGACCTGCTGCTGAATTTCATCGAGGCAGAATGCAAAGTTTCATCGTTATCGGCTCGATGTTTGTCGTTCCACAACTGAGCGTTTCTAAAGGCATTTTGTGCCGCCCACCACCTCTCTGTGGAATCAGCTGCCAATGGGGGTATTTCCAAAGTAATGCGATTTGGGGACATTCGAGAAAAAAGGGTACACTTTCCTTAAAGGCCGGCAACGCACCCGCAGATATGCAAGGTCTGGGAGTTTCCATGTGTGGAGGACTGCTTGCCCTTGGTGAGCCTCCTTCCTGCTCATTTGCCAGCGATAATATAAAAAAAACAAAAAATACTGTAGGTTTTTCGTTATTCCTTATCTTTTTTGCTTTGAGTTTCAGTTAAATATAATTAATGTTAAATTAAATAAAAAATAAATTTACAACTGACCACTTTGATCTTATTTGACCATAAAATAACAGGTTCCGCATAAAATTAATGCAATGGCAACTCCACACGAATTATGAAATATTATAAATCAGAGTCAAAAATAAACTGCTCACTTTTAAATATTACATAGACCTTACTACATAGGCAAATGAATCTGAAATCTATTTAGAATCTTAAAGAAAGAATCTTATTTCTCGTACTCGGTATTCACAAAAAATTCTTAATAAGTAACGATATTTGGTAGTAATAACCCATGCTGAAGCACATTGTACTGACGTACAAATTGGGCCGGCTCGTCCGAAGTGATACCATTGACTGACAGAATACTCAGCGTGAAATGATATCTGTACTGTGTTTCGGAGAGTGAGTGAGGAAATCGGAGGCCCTAAAAATGCCGCTTAAGTGGTGTAAAATGTCGGTAACACAACTAATGCGCGGACTGTGGCGCCGTTGTCCATGGATGGCGGAGTTCTCTTACTAAATACTGCTCCGTTGTCCCATACACTATAAAAAAAACTCACTGAAAGTTCGTATAATTTGTTTTGCGTCAAGACTCGTCTGTACGTACCTTTATCACTTTAATTTTAAAGCTTCTATTTAAGTGTGAACTTCCTATAAACAGTACAGACTTTATTTTGACATTGTATACAAAAGTTGTTTAATATTTAAAATGTATTTACATGTGGGATTTAATTTCCTATTAGCTTCAGTGTGTTTAGTATATGCAAATACAGGTAATTTTTATTTTTATTTTAATCTTGAGATTACATAAGTTTTTTACATAAAGAAAATCAAAATTACCCATATGATAATTTCATTTTCCTTATGTAATTTTTTTTTACATACTAAACATTCTACAAGTCCCTATTTAAAACAAAAAGCGTTTATTTGTTTGATATTACTCATTTTAAAATATTCATTATATTAACAGTTTTGGATATTTAAATATTTTTTTGAATATCAAATTCGTATTTTAAAATATCTTTGTATGCTTTGAAAATTTTCAATTTATAAAATATTTTCTATTTACTGGCTTTTTTTAAAATAATATTGCTTATTAATTCTTTTTTGTAAGATCATTATATCATGACCTAGAGGGTCAAGAATATTTACGGCTCTTTTCAAGGTCCTATGATTTAACTGTCTTTTATATGTCACGCTTGACGACAAAAACTTGGAATGACCTGTCTTTCATTTAACAAACCTGTTCTTTTATAATTAACATTAAGTTCGATTAATTAGTCGGCGGCCATTTTATAATAATAAGTAATTATATCTTTACCGGAATATTGTTGGACACAAATAAGGAAATATACAATTATACAAGTAATTGATTTATTTGTATGTAAAAGATTTTTTAAGTAGAACTGACAATATCAATCAAATTTTATTGCTAGCCTATTGAATTTTAGGCCTACTGAATAGAATTTATAGCCGGGAAAATACGCAGCAGCCCAACACGGGCTGGGGGTGTTCTATCCAAAACATAGAATGACACAAAGATATCAATAGATTTGTTTACGTTCAAATAATTAATATGTCAGTGTACATGTGGCAGTCATCTGGTTGGATTCGCTATTTGCTTGAATGACTAGAATGACTAGCGTGTTCATTACATGACGACATTTAGTTGAATGACTAAAGGCCAAAATATATTTATTTTTGGTTAGGAATAGTTAAATTCATACTGTCACACTATTTTATTAAGAAAAAGTCACTTTAAAGTAATTAATGAAAAAATTTCAACACAATGCGAGTTGTTTGACGCCATATTGGTTTTAGCCCCTACTAACGCATAGAGGAAAAAAATGAACTAAATTACTGTTGATATAAATGAGAAGTCCAGATAAGTTTCTCTTACTTTATGTCAATTAATGTAGACAGCTTTATTTACGATAACATTTTAATCAGAATAATACAATATAAGTAAAGACAAACGAAAGTACATTTTTTTTACACTAACCAACCAGGTTTCACTTGCAATGAGAAACTCTAGATGGCGCGCATATTAAAAAACACAATGACTGTGCTTTCTTTAAAATTACAATAACTTGGCAGATTTTACGTCGGCTGTGTTCGAAGGGCTTCAATTGAATGTCGTCGTTCAGTGAACGCGTAAGTCATTCGATCGAATAGCGATCCAACCAGATGCCTGCCATATGTACACTGACATATTAATTATTTGAACGTAAACAAATCTATTGATATTTTTGTGTCATTCTATGTTTTGGATAGAACACCCTCATATATATATAGAATATATATATCTATATATATATAGAAAACCTGAAGACAGGGAATTTCTTCTAGAATCACTAATTAAACATAATATTACAGTAGAATTAAAATCTATTACTAAGTAATATTTGAAATCAAACTTGGTTTACAGTTTTTACTAGATTGTATTCTAAAATATGTAAAAACATTAATTATTTTTTATTGAATATTGTTTTTAGTACCATTTGAAGTAAACAAATGTAAATCAACCGACTCAAAATGTCTAAGAGCAAACACAATTGAAATTATACCAAAATTTGTAATGGGATTACCAACATTAAATATTAAACCATTGGATCCAATGGAACTTGACATGGTGGATGCATCTTCACCTAATCTCAAGCTGTTATTAACAAATTTGAAGGTGATAGGATTAAAAGACTGCATCCCTAAAAAAGTCGAGTAAGTACATACTAAGATATTAACAAAGGATTCAGCATCCATAGTGCGTGAGAAATTTTCTTTAAATACTCTGATGATAAAATGTTTATTTTTAATTTTAAAAAAATACTGTAGGCTTAGCAGTCCCATATGACATATCTGCAACTATTCAGATACATCAGCTACCAAGTCAGAGTCATATAAGCTTAAAATGCTACTTCATATCTTTAACATATTTCTCTGGTTTTTCTTGAAGAAAAAAATATACAAAAAGTTAAATATGTGTGAGTTAGGGTTTTTCAAGGTTTATATTATACAAGAATACACAAGCTAAGGTAGACTTGAGAACTAATCAAAGAATCGTTCTATTCGGTTCAAACAAATTATTTTTATATTATTTTTTATATTTGCGTATATTCTTGTATGAATTTCTAAAGCTATTACACACTCTAACAAAAGAAACCAAGGTTTTAATGTTTTAACCTTAGCTAAAAATACATAATGTATATATAAATTGTCTAGTTTTCGATAACAAAAATATGCTTTATCAATTTTCAGAAATGGCAAACAAAAGGTGGTTTTTATAATCACACTACAGTGTAATGTCGAGGCAATTGGTAACTATGACATGAAGGGAAGAATTTTGGTAGTACCTCTTGAAGGAAACGATAAATTCAGCGTCAAGCTAAGTAAGTTTTGCAATATATCTTTAACTTATATTCTATATTTTCACCCGTGTGTGAGCCGTGCTGAAGCATTACAGACGCTATAAATCTGCCGGCTCGTCCAAAGTGATACCAGGAGCTCACAGAAAACTCAACGTGAAACGGTACTTGTTCTGTGTTTCACTGAGTGAATGAGTATATCGGAGGACTTAAAAATGCCGCTTAAGTGGCGTAAGCCGGCAACACAATCAATGCGCGAACTGAGGAGCGTTGTCCATGGCGGTGTTCTCTTACCATATAGGAGACCCACCTGCTCCATTGTCCGCTATACTATGAAAAAAATATACAGATCTTATAATTGCAGTGACTTCTATACTTAATACTAATATTTAAGTAATTTATAAGAATATACAATGAAGACTTTTTAAAAATAAAATTTATAATATTTGATTTTTATATTTTTTTATAGATAAAGCAATCTTCAAAGTTGAATGCGATTATTATGTCATCACCAAAGAGGGGAAACAATATTGGAACGTTACAACCTGGGACTTCGCCTACAAGCTGCAAGACAAGTCGAGCATTAAATTTGACAATTTGTTCAATGGAAATAAGCAATTAGGTATGTCCTGATTTAGTTTTTTTAACAACTATTTTTGTATATGATCGCTGGCGAACGAGCAGGGGGCTCACTTAGGGCAAGCGGTTCTCTGCTCATGGACACCCTAGTACTTGCAGAGCCGGGGTGCCGACCTTAAATGAATGTGTACGCTCTTTTCTTGAAGGTCTCCAAGTCGTTTTGATTTGGAATACTCCTGCTGGCAGCTGATTCCACAGAGAGGTGGTGCGAGGCACAAAATGCCTTAAGTAATAATAATTAGTAATATTTTAGCTCCAATTCTTCTAACCTATATAACAACCAGAACATTTTAACAATCCTTGCTCTGGAATTTCAACTATTTAAACAGTTTTATTTATATATATATATATATATATATAGATTAAAATTTATTTTTCTATTGTAATCTCAAACTGATTTAAAATGTTATTAAGGCTTTGAGTTAAGGAGTAGTTCTAAAAATTCATTTTTTCGTAAAAAATATGGCGGAAATTTTATTTGAGTTTTGTTGATATTGATCACATTTAACTAAATAAAATCACTTTTTTATAGTATAGCGGACAAAGCAGCAAGTGGGTCTCCTATATAGTAAAAGAACACCGCCGTCCATCACCAACCACGCCACAGGCCGCGCATTCGTTGTGTTGCCGACTTTATACGCCTCTTCTTTTAATTTCTTTTTTCTAATATTTTAATTCTAATATCCTTATTCTAATCAATAATCCTTTATAATAATAATAATCCTTCGATTCTAATATCCTCACCCACTTTGATAAACACAGTACAAGTACCGTTCTCCGCTGAGTATCCTGTGAGCCCGTAGTATCACTTCCGACGATTCGGCCAATTAGTCCATCAGCACATGCCTTATCATGACTATCCCACGGGTGCGACAATATTAAGACACTCACCCGCCACTGTCAATTCCTTCCACAGACCGAATAAATTATAAATTAAATTATAATTGTCCGGTCCGGGATTCGAAGCCGATATCTCTCGCTTCATGGAAGACTTATTAAAGAACTTAGCTACGAGGCTATCATGTAACAACTACATATAACTTTACTGTTCTTATCTACATTGCCGAATAATCTATGCTTAAATGCCACAAATTATATATAACTTCAAATATTCGTATTATTTAGAAAATAATATAAAATATAATGCATTATTATAAAACGCATCCAACCATAGACAAATATAAATACTCAATCTCCTTTAACACAATTCAGGTTACTGCTTTATCGACATTTTCATGTTTTCAGCTCAAGCCGCTAATGAAGTTATCGACAGTAATAGTAACGCGGTCGTGGATGAGATTGGTGTTCCAGTCATCAAAACGATCGTTGCAAGAATTATGGAGTCTATTAAACAGTTCTTCATTTCAATTCCATTAGAAGATTTATCTTTAGATGAAATAGTTTAATATGTTTATTTGAAGTTGGTCTTTTGATTTTATGTTTTTCTTTACAATTTTTTTATAATATTCTATGCTCAATAATTATATAAGCTATTGTATTTTGGAAACCAGTATCAAATTGTAATATTTTATATAAAATTACTTTCTTAATATTTAAAATCTATGGTGTCTCTTAAAATAAAAACATTCTTCCTTATGTAATCTTCGTTTAAAAAGTTTAAAAATTTATTTATGAATTAAAAACTTTAAATTTCTCATTGGGGGTAAAATTTGAAAAAATAAAGCTCTCTGTGGTGAGCGTAATTGAGAACAGTTAGTAACCTTGATTTTTGTATGGAAGCGAAATGATTATTTATTATTGATTAATGGTCATATAATGATAATTAATGAAATGATATCTTTTTATAATGTAAAATCACACGACTTAATAAGTACAGTTTTCTTTAAACAATTCTTAATCATCATCGTAATTGATCCCACTGCCTACACGATATATTTGGTTTATTTATTGTATAGCGGACTGCAGAGCAAGTTTTCTTTATAAAAGCTGGGTGTGTTATCAGCTTATTACGTGTTACGTTGGTCTCCAATATGGTAAGAGAACACCGCCGCCCATAAACAGCCGCGCCTGTCTGCGCATTGGTTGTGTTGCCGGCTTTTTACGCCGCTTAAGCGTTACTTTTAAGGGCCTCCGATACCCTCACTCACTCTGTGAAACAGTACAAATACCATTTCATGCTGAGTATTCTGTGAGCCTGTGGTATTACTTCGAACAAGCCGGCCCCATTTGTGCGTCAACGTATTGTTCAGCATGGCTTCCTGCTTCATCGCTGATATTCTATGTGCTCATGGTATCACTTCTGAAGCACCAGCTCAATGAATGAAATGAATTGCCTATATAAAAATCTAATTCAATTCAAAACTTATTGAAAACTGCATGTAATATGATCATAGAAATGAATGCATAAAAAGTGATTTATTCCAAGCGTTCTCTTAACATTTGATAACTCGTATAAAACATTCCTATAGTAAATTACGCCGAACATGAAACTGTCAACGTTGCCTAAACGCTGCGCGTTGGCATCATGTAGGACCATAAAAGAACAATTATTTCGGTTCTTCACAGAGACGAGCCCATAAAGCCGTCATCGTGAACATGGATATTACTAACATATGGTATAAAGATTTGTAAGACAACTCGAATGAGATGGTAATAAATATGGCTATGCTAAAAAAGCATGGTTTTAGAGAAATAAATCTTTTGATTTATGTTATGGTTATGAAATACTAACTACAGATTATTTTATAATCTTTGGGAAAATGACATTCCATTAAGTAAGCTGAATCAAAAAACGACTTTTGGAAGTCATTTTATATTAAAAATAAAATGTTAATGGATGAATTTTAAGAAAACTGTTTAATTTCTATAAACAACAGATTGATGAACAAAATTATTAAAAACTATACAAGTACTTACAGACAGCATTGTCTAGTTATTGCATCTAAGTTCCGTTTCAAAACATAAGTATAGTTAGTACTTTCACTTGTGTGAGAGCCATGCTGAAGCATATGCGAACGCACTAAATGGGCCGGCTCGTCCGAAGTGATACCACGGGCTCACAAAATGGTCAAAATGAAACTGTACTTGTACTGAGTTTCGCTGAGTAGGTGAAGATATTGGAGGCCCTTAAAAATGCCTTAAGCGGCGTAAAAATCCGGCAACACAACCAATGCACAGATTTTGACGCGGTTGTTCATGGGCAGCGGTGTTCTATTACTATATAGTGGACTCACTTGTTTCGTTCTTCGCTATACTAAAAAAAATGTTAAGAAATATACCGTTATGTACTTATATATAAATTATTATGGCTGGCTAGCTTTCTATCGTTTTTAATTAATCTGTGTTAGGTTTATAGGACAAGGCAAAGAGAAGAAAGTTATGGATAAATGCAGTGAGATGGCGCTAATATGTTAACCCTTCTATTCTTTCATTATAATGAAAGTACACCATTGTACTTTTAGGTGTTCTAAAGAATGACGTCAGAAACAAAAAAATATACTTCATTTAGTCTTTGGAAGGGTTTAACAGTGACCGGCCAAGTGACTTATGTCTTACGCACGCACCAATGGTAGAGCCATGCTAATTGGACCGGCTCGTCCGTAGTGATATTTTTGGCTCAAGAATAACAGCGTGATATAATATTGCTTCTGTTTTTCACTGAGTTATTGAGGATATCGCAGGCTCTTGATTATACCGCTTAAGTGACGTTAAAAGCCGGCAACACAGCCAAGTCTGTGAGCAGCGATGATCTCTTACCATATATATAACATAAAACAGTGTTTCCCAAATCCCAACCTGTGTCCTGTCCGACCTCTATTAGAGTCTCTTGTTTATTTTGACAAATAGACAATCGCTGATGTAATCTAACGATCCAGACTGTAATAGGTACGATGACTGGATACAATTTTAAAGCGATCGTTTCTATATCTCCTTAACATATTTTAAATTCCTCTCAAGGAGTTGAAGATTTTAAATTGAATCGTGAATCTTGGTTTGTGGAGCTTAGCTAAAACTTATCGAATATAGCAAGAATATATGCTAAGAATCTTTATTATATTATCAAAGAATGTTATGAACAGGAGATTAAATCTTGTTTATCCATTTCTTTTAGAGGAACAAAAATTTTTTAATATTATAATTATTGGAATTTATTAAACATAAACTCATTATAAATATTTAAATTATATTTACTAATTAAAATATTAGTCCCATGAAAAGGCCGGTAACGCACCCGCGGCTCTGCAAAGGCTGGGGTGTCGATGCACCGCTTTCCCCAAGTGAGCCTCCTGCTTGTTTGCCAAAGATTATATAAAATAAAATAAATCTTAAGTTACGTGATTTTTAGAATCTGAGTTATATTCAGTAAATCAGCAACAATCTGGATATCAGTGGAAGCGATTAAGCATGTGCGTCAGAGGGCAGCACCCTTGTTAGCTAACTGGCAATCAATAACAAACTCATTTATCTATCAGGGAACTTGACAGGACTAAACACTAGCGAAGCACATTCGCAGTGCACACATTATGGGCCAGTATGTTCAATGTACTTAAAAATGCTCTCTGATTGATTTTCTTTCAGTCTAAAATATCATATTAAATTGAACGAGTGCTTTTTAACTTCACGTTCTTTAATAGCCTGTATAAGTTAGGCTATATTTTATATATTTTATAGGCTGTGCCAAACGAACCAAATTTTAAGAGTAGCCAAGACATTTGAATTATAATTATTATCATTACTATCAAAAATTAACAATAAAATTTTAACCAGAGTAGATTTTAACCAGTATTTAACAGTCGAAGGTAATTCTAAACCTAAATCCTCGTAATTTGTAAAAATTCTCTGTGGATAACTCTGTTTTCAAATATATTTCCAAATTGATACAATTAAGGCAATTTCATAAAAAGAGCTGATATATAAATTGGTAGCACAAACAACTGTGGCTATAGTTGTCTATGGGCGTTGAGACGCTTATCTCAGGTGATCTGCCTCCTTTATTCTTTAAAAAGAAGGCACACATAAATGGTTGCTAAAGGTTTATGCATACAGCCATGTCCTTGGCGGTGCATTACCTACTGTGGTTATTAATATTATTATTTTTCATCAAATATATTTCCTCTTTGTAAATATTCTTACTCATTGTGGCAACAAAAGGAATACATATTATTTATTGTATTTAACTTTAATAGCCAAACCAAATTATTTGCAAAAGAAAACGGCAAACTAAGTCAACACAAAATACCTGACACGAAGCAAAAACAATTGCATTTTACGGTATAAATTCTCAACAATTTACTTCGTAAAGTTCGAGATGGGGAATCCTTTGAGATATTTTAATGGGAACCCCAAAAAAACGTATCGCGGAATGTCAGGGATTCCTAATGGTCTGGGTATCAGCCCGATTTGTAAATCGTCGAAGGTTGTTACAGCGACTATGGGGGAAGCCACGTGCCACGGTCGTTCCCGGGCTGGTTAGGGTTTGTTAAACTGCTAACGATATGGTCTGTAGAATATTTTAGGGTGAAGCAGGAGTGCAATTGCTGTGGTTTACGCTGCATTACACGGCACCTATATTGAAGGTTTTAAATAGCTTCAATTCTCTTGTATTAAGATCTACAGAAATAGCAATAGAATATAGATTTTTTTTCTTTAGTTGACCCTGGATACAGGTCGCCTCCGTCAGGTATGCATGGTGGTCCAAGGGGAAGGCCTATGTCTTACGGCTGAAATGATGATAATGACATACTCTACAATTTTTCCGACGACAAAAATAAAGAGTGATGTTTTAGTGTATCAACGGTTCAATGATTTCTGAGGTTTTATAATAGTATAGATTATAATATTCAAAATTATAGAAATATTTTAGTTCCTTTATAGAATATTATTCAATAATGTCTACAATAAAACAATTGCTTGTGTACACAATACTGTTTTATTTAAATCTTACGTGTGGTCATCGATGGCATGACAAACATTTTACAGGACTACTCGAGCCTTGTGAGTCGTGACTAAACAATATTAACTCAGCGTTAAGATTTTACAACAATCCACGATTTTAGATTAATAAATTTAATAAAATATTAATATGTTGGAAAGATTAATATTATTACAATAACGGACCCGGCAGACGGTATGCAACCTACGAGTGCTAATTATGAACTCTCAGCAATACTTGGCCACCGATACCTTCCCTTTGTTTAGTCGGATAAAAGTAGCCTATAATTAATCCAGAATATCAATCTTAATATTAAAAATCATGAATATATACTGTTCTTTTTTATGGTCTAGCGGACAACCGAGCCGGCGGGTTTCCTTATATGGTAAGAGAATACCCCCGCCCATGGACAACCACGTCACAATCCGTGCTTTAGTTATATTGCCAGATTTTTTAACGTAGTTTAAGCTACATAGTTTCAAGAGCCTCGGAAATCTTCACTCACTCAGTGAAAGACAGTACAATTACTGTTTCACACTGAGTATTTAATATTAAATTAAATAAATTTAATATTCTTAAGCTACATAAAGAGCCGCGCAACACAACCAATGCGCGGACTATGGCACGGTTGTCCATTGGCGGCGCCGTTCTCTAACCATATAGGACTCACATGCTCCGTTGTCTGGTGTACATTAAAAAAATTCAGAGTCCGTGGTACCTATCAATTCGGACTAACCGTCAAAATAAGTTGACATATGGCACAATTTTTGTATTATAAATAGTGTAACTTAAAACTTTGTTTTATAAGTAAATGTTTGACTCCAGTGAAACTAAATTATTGTAAATACCGATTGTAGCTAACTTGTTTTAAAATTAACAAACAACCGACCGAATCTTAAAATTATTTGAAATAATAGGATTCCACGACAAATAATACACTGTTACAATTACTACATAGCGTGCATTTAATAAAATGAAGCAATAAATTGTATGAA
>DWCF01004245.1:0-17019 GCA_018230265.1 Delias oraia
TTATCCCTAAGTTTAGTTAAAGCAGGATAAAACTCTATTCTAACATTATAATATTACATTTTAGAGGTAAAATAGAACCAAAATATATGTAATATTTATAAAAATTGTAATATTTTAAAATTATAAATAAATGTATGTAGTTTATAATATTTAAATACAATTTTTACAAAACGTTTAGTTACCACTTTAGTTCCATTTTCCTTTTCATTCTACTGTTAATCACATAAAGGTAATATTAATGACTGTATAGTGTTAATAGAAGTTAGAGAGATATATAAATTAAAGGGCAACTGCATATGTAAATAAAATAAGGTTTTTGATAAGATATACTTGAACGAATTTGTTGTCAGCGGTAATAATTCTTATTTCGTAAAATGTGTACGTATAGTTACAGAGTATAGGTATAAAATTACTAACAATCTTGTTAGCAATCTTTGAAACCGATGTAGAATTTATTGTACACATTGCTAAATGCGCATGCAATTCAGCTTGCATTGTAAAAAATTATTCATACTGATCAATCCAGAAAGCTAAGATAACATAAAGATCTTCGATAATGAATAATCAGTGATTTGGTCATATTAGTGTTGTGTTAAATATTCAAATACAAGCGTTACTTTTGATGATTCATCGAGAAACAGCAATTTAGTTCGTAATTTTTATTTGAATTAATTAATGTTCTATTAAGTTCTATCGAATTTGTCTACGTTATCATATTAGACAATTTCAACAGTGATTAAATTTCATTTGTTATTTTTTTTATAGTCGATAACTAAGCAGGTGGGTCTCCAATATGGTAAGAGAACACCGTCGCCCATAAACAACCGCGCCACAGTCCATGCATTTGTTGTGTTACCGGCATTTTACCGGCACTTTCATGGCCTCCGATAACCTCACTCACTTTGCGAAACACAGTTCAAATACCGTTTCATGCTGAGTATTCTGTGAGACCGTTTTATCACTTCAGATGCGCCGGCCCAAGTAGTGCGTCAGCATATGCTTCAGCATTGCTCTCCATATGGTTTTCCATAGTAGCTTGAAATTCGTTTCAATAAATTAACTTGCTTGTTTTTATGTAGTAAATAAGGTTTTTATAAAAATTGGTTTATAAGTGATGTATAAGTTGTTCTACAAAACAGCGATATCAAGGTATTCAGTGGCGCGTTATCTATCATGTTCTTCTTATTCCGTTTATTATACGACATCGTATGGTGTTTAAAAATACTCAGCGTGTTATGCAAAACAAATGACGACGTACAGTGTAATCAGTTTGTTCAATGTTAGTTATAAAGAAAAATTACTTATTGAATTAATGAATATAACCTTGTACGTTAACTCCGTTTCTCAAAAAAATTAACGCCTAAAGTCAAGCGTTATTTATCAGTTAAGATTAAAATATTAGGGTTTTTTAATTTAAAATAACTGCTGATGAATATATAATGTAATCATATAATATGCACATAATGTTTTTAATTATATCTTATACATAAACATGACTTTCAATTGCATTAATTTTAAATATATTAGTTCAAACTCATTAAAATTAATTATTTATTATTACCTTAAAACTACTAGTTCAATATTTTGCCAAATAGATACCTAGTAAGCTCCAAATTACAGTTATTTAATATGAGTTAAAACAATCAACTTTTATAATACCTGAACTACGCATAGTAAGCAATAGAATAGATTGTTGTATCTAATGGCTGATGATATTAAGGTATTAGTGAGAATAGTTAGGTTCAAACATCACGAGGAAAACTTTAGAATGAATAATAACTCACCTGGCCCATAGAATCGTTTCCCCGCAGTCACATCAAATATAATGCTATTTACGGCCAACAACACCCTGCCTTCTTCATTTGTGCCGTCGTATTTTTTTAACTCAGCAACTGTCATGTCTTTCCGTAACTTTGGCATCGGTGGCGGAACATTCACCGGTTCTACAGTTTCAAATTGTGACTTTATGATCTTATACAGAAGGTAGACAATGAAAAACATGAGCACTAGGTTAAGAGGGCTCATTAATTCGTCCCAAAAACTAGATGTGTCTGTTTCGGCCATTTTGAGCGTGTACGTTTTGCAACCGTCTGAAGTGGACTGAGTTATCATGCTTGCGAAGGTCAACACGTATCGCGTTTGTATTGTCGAGTATCAATGTAGTCTAAGAGGGAGTTAAATTTTTTCTATGCATTTATATTTCTTTCTAAATTTTATGAACATCAGTATATACAAATAAAAGATCTTAAAATTATAATCGTTGTAAATCAGGAAATTTTGCTTAATTTTGGACACGTGACTCCGAAAACATAAGATTTTCATGCTGCCATTGCTGCGATTTAAATCATCTATAAAATGTTTTCTGCATTGGATATTACATTTATATTAGACACTAAACAGAACTGTTTGGCTCCTCTGCTATTGCAACCTTGACCTTGCAACAGACGTAGTCTAGCGCCCCCTTATAAGGAGCTGACATTGCAGAATATATTTTTATAAAACATTCCTATTTTATATAAAAAAAGTTCTGTTGCGTTACTTTTATACGTTTTATTACAATTCAGCGGCTTAAGCCCTATTATTCTACAGCTATCACGAGGCGCGATATGAATAATATTGAAAATATACAATTTAATTATTTTTAGTCTGCCGCAGATGTTATCTAAGATAAACACTAAGAGTGTTTTATCAATTGTTTTAAATGTCATCTGTTGATTACAAAACATTAAACGAACCATATGTGGTGACTAATAGCAGCAATATTTCGTCATAATTTTTATTTTATGCGTTCAAATGTTTATGGAGTGTGTCAAATGTAACTTATAATAACTATTACTCTGTTTTTTTATGTCTATTTAAGCTAAAGCAATAACTGGGCTCGTCTGAAGTTATACGGCAGGCTCACTGAATACTCAGGGTGATATGGTAGTTGCACTTCAACTATGTTTCGCTGAGTGAGTGAAGATATCGGAGGCCTTTAAAAGATGTTGCACATTGCAAACACAACCAAATACTACATAAACAAATACAATGCACAAAGCGAGGTCTGGCGCGGTTGTCCATGGGCGTTGCTATTCTCTTACCGTATAGGAGACTCACCTGCTCTGATATCCGCTATATCATAAAAAGACCCCGCATTAACATCCTTGATTTCTATTACACGATCTTTTATTTAATTACAAATACAGCTTATAATTGAAAAGTTGCCTGTAATTGAAATAAAAAAAATTATAAAACATTAATATTAAGAATGTTTTAGCTCCATTAAGAAAATCTTGTAAATTTTCCTCTTAAAACGTAAAAGACAAGATCAACTACGTTCGCATTTTAATGGGAAATGTTTTATTGAAAAGGGTTGTATTGACGTCAATTCCACGTAAGATTTTGTAATTCAAAAGGTCAGCGGTCAAAAGTTCACAAGTTCTTCAGTTCCTAAGATATGTTTGTCTATTTGTATTTGCTTTTCTACTATCGGAACTATAAAGATTAAACAGCTAGTTTTGGAATTCCTGATTCAGTCTAATGAAAGAAACTTGTGATATTAAATATAATTATATTAATACTTGTAATAAAGGTTGTATGTTGTGTTGTGTTACTCTTCTGATACGTTTGACGAAAGAATTAAAACGAAGGATTCTCTTTCATAATGAGAATATAACTAAAATTAAGAATTATTTATTTTGCTAAAAATAAACTTATAAAAATGTTTTCGCAGTCCGCATATCACTTCATAATTTCACTTAAGTTTGGTTGTTACTTGCTAACTCTGAGAGTTATTTCGACTTTTGAATTTACTGTATACGGGTGGATTTTTTAATTATAATATAGCGAATAGCGGAATACGCGCATCCATTGACGGTAAGACCACAACCGCCCCTGGACAACGACGGTGCAATCCACGCTTTTTGATCATATAATTATTAAATTATATGATCCGGTAATTTAGCGGTGGCCCTAATTGGCCCTAATGGTAAACTTACGCCACTATATAATACTGCGAGTTTATTCGGTTGAGAAATAAAATAATGAAAACGCACACAGAAAATAAAAATAATATTATCATCATTAATCATTTCAATATAAATTAACTCTTCACATCCGTTCAATTTGTCGGATTCAACGCTATGTATGGGAACGTTGGCATTCCTTCATTGATTTAGTGAATATATTCTTTTGGCGACATTGTATAGTGCTGTTGTATTAAAAAGTCAAGACTTGAAAAATCTATTCGTATAATGTCATGTCATTATGATCGCAAGAAACGTCCTCACGTAAAGAAAATTGTAAACACGTAATAAAGCTAAAGTGCTAATAAGTACGTCAAAAGTTTCACCTTTCTAATGCGAGGTAATGTGTTAAGACAGTACATCGTTAGTCAAAGCAATCACAATTCTTCGGTGTTGAAAGTCTTGATATAATATAACGTTCATTTTGATAGTTTTAGATCGTCGTAAAGTAAAGCGAGCATTACCGATTCATCCAGTAATTTGTAGGCGCGATGTAACGAACTTTTCAGCTACCTGACGGTGATTTTCACAGCTAACTCACGCTTCAATTTTAAAATCGTCACAGGACGTCCATTGTTGCAATCTCCTTTGAATACCAATACTGGTAACGTTTTTTTGGTTTTAAAAATAAAGTCCTAGAACTGTCTGAAAATGTATGTCTGACCGCTTAAAAACTTCTTTTTGAGAGCTTTTAACTTAATGGTTTTGAAAGTGTGCCATGAAGTGCCATCGGCTTAGAATCCTGGTCCAGACAATTAATTTAATTTATAATTTATTCGGTCTCAGGAAGGGCTTGACAGAGGCCGGGCGAACGTCTTAATATTGCCGCACCCGTGGGAAAGCCATGCTGAAACATATGCTGACGCATTAACTGGGCCATGGGCTCACAGAATACTCGTCGTGAAACGGTACTACCCTTAAAAGTGCTGCTTTAGCGGCGTAAAAAGGCGGCAACATAACCAATGCGCCGACTGTGGTGCGGTTGTTTTGCGGCGGTGTTATCCTACTCTATAAGAGACCCACCTCTTCCGTTGTCCGATAGAATACAAAAGAACAACAATAGGTACCTATATGTCGGCTCCTCGCCATTTTTAACTGGTTTTGTCGGCTCCTTGGCACTATTAACTCTCTGTCCGGGGTTCAATGTGAATAAAAAGTACCGTGACGGCGTACACGTTTATATTCTTGCAGCAAAACAAGTGTAATTTAAACATATTTTACATCAAGTAGTTACATTAGAATTCCTTATTCATTTGTAAATAAATTTTTAAATCAAATTAACTTATTATTACATTTCTGATTGTAAATGAAACTTTGCACGATTATCCAATGTTAATCACAACTTATAATTATTCAAAGAATTAAAAACGTGTATCAATAAAATCACGCAAAATTAAATTCCTCTGACATCACAGCGCATAGGAACTGTAAGAAAACTAGATGGCGCGATATACAACTAAGTTGTATTACATTTAACCCTGATAAGACTAAGGCGCCCGACGTACCGGAGGTCGCTTTATGTATTACACGATCCGGATGATCGAATCACCTAAGCAAAAAAAGAGCTGTTAGCCTCCATTGAGGATATAAAGAAATCAGATGGTAGGGTTCTGTGTAGGGACCGCGTTAAAAATCGCCTTCGCCGTAAAGGGAGGTTAGGACCGATATATGTCGCAAGGCCCACTCCGGTGAGATTCCTACCGGCCACTCAGGCGGCCAACGTTCCCGCCACGGCCCAAGTCAAGGTTCGTGTTTCGCAGTAGATGCCCTTGTGCTAGGCGCGGCACAAACCCCACTCCAAAAGTCCGCAAGGGAAAGACTCGTATACCAACAGCATTTGTCATTTCTAAAAAAAAAAGTACATTTAAATAAATGAAAACCATATACATTATATAGATGGTTTTGTCTTAATAAGCATAAATTATAAAACAGTAAGTTGTTAAAGGACAAGGTGGACAGACGACCTTATAAAGGTCACCGGAAAACGCTGGATGCAGGTCGCCTCCGATAGGTATTCATGGAAGTCCAAGGGCCTATGTCCAGCAGTGGACGTCTTACGGTTGAAATGATTATGATGATGATGAAGTTGGTAAAAAGGAAATACATATTATATAGTTTAATACTAGTGAAATCTCTATTTTTATGTAAAATAACAATTCTATGTGTATTTATAAGCTAGATACAGATGTTTTTAAACCTCTATTTATCTATATAGCCATTTTTTGATTTGTGTAGCTAAAATAATCTTGTACATCGTTTTATTACAATTTACTATCTAATATCACGATCAATTCAGAACCTCTATATATCTAAAGGCTTTCCAATACCGAGACCGTAATTTTTGGCAGAGTCAGTACATTTACCCAAAACTTTGTAGCGAATGGGTGGAATAATTTAATCCTTTTCTCTGTGGATACCGATCTTTGTCTGAAAATCCCTACTTAAGAACTCGAACTAAGTTTGCAGTACCTAAGGTTTCGCTGCACATTGCCATTGCTGGAAATAACCGTTGAAATAGACAATTATTCCGCGTACGATTTCAACACACAACTTAGCTAAAAGGAAATTGTTACTTTACGAATGTTATCTATGAATTGCTACAAATCATATAAATAAAGACCAAACTGGTAGTTATATAAAAAAGAAAACAACTAGCCTAAAAACAAAAATTAACAAACATTAAATAACCTGGAGAACATCAACTTGAAATGTGTTAAGAAGTTTGTCAAGTTAAGCGTAGAGACGTAGAGTAATTCTAGCCCTTGCATTTTATTTATATTGTATTTATAATTATATGTATTAAGTTAGTGCGATTAAACAGTCGTTTTGAGGCAGACATTTTAAGAAAAAAACATCGGTCGAAGAAGACAGTATAGATAAGATAAAAGTTAGATAAAACTAGTTACCAACAGTTTTATTTTTAACACAGTGGAAACAAGTCCCCGCAATACGTCTACGGAGTAATCGTGCGAGTTTGAATGTTTGCATTCGAGATAGCGGGCTATGACGGCTCGTCATGCCTGTCTGGGTGCTATTGTCTTCAGCGCTGATGAATTTGTGCTGCCAGCGATTGCTTTATATTATTTCGAACCGTAAATATAACTTCCATGTTATGTTTAATATTTTTCGTGAATACGGTCGCTTTAAGCGTAATGTGCTCTATGAATGTGTCAAAATTATTTGTTCATTATCATCAATCTACATATCTCTCACATATATGAATAATTTCTATATAGTCTATAGTCTTTTTTATGATAAAATACAAACTACAATTGATTTAATTATTTTTTTAAACAGAGTTTACTTACTCCATAACCGACTTACTTCCGATGCATGACATACTGATCTACTTTAAGGATTAAATTTATTATACTTATGTCATAATAATAAACGGCACGTAAATTTATTTTCAAAGATTACAGCCTATGTTTTTTATGGTTCCTTAAAGTTATAGGTTTATAAGGGAACAAGACAAATGAATCGAAATTGGAAACTCGAAATGAATATAATTATGCCGAGGAAGGAAAATAATACACACGGATTGAATATTTGATTGTCTTGTGTCACAATATTGATGTTAATTTACATTTATTGTTTAGATATCATGTATAATATTAAAATTGATTAACCTTTTCAAATCCTCGTGCCTAAAGGAATGGGCAAATTTAATAGTAGTTGGAGCATTTAATTATTTATTATAACATAGAAAGAAATAAACACGTATGAATGATGTTATTTAGCGTTCTCAGGTGATTTGATATTTGTATCAGTATTTTGTTTCTGTTTAAATTGCTTATAATGACCAAATTTTAATTAAATAATAGTTTAATTTTCGTTTAGATGATGGCCATATCACAATATGGATAATTTGCCTACACTTTTTTGGAAGGCAATTTGAACGTTTCCACGGATACTGGGGAACATGACGCCACGTTTAACGTTAGCTTTGAATCATTTATATTTCTTGGCGTTTCTGAAAAGATTAAAAAGAATATAATAAATGGACAACCATAAAAACTTTGTTCCAATTTCAGTCCGCAGCGAGAAACAGAATCGATTTTACAAAACGTTTCTTTGCACAATGCAAATGACCGTTTGAAGTGAAAATAAAAAGTGGCATCAAAAAACTTCATTTCATTTATCTCTTTGATAAGTGGAGTGGGATGAATACCCCAGCTGCGACCGATTGCTCTTGCTGGGGTGGATTTGCATGCCACATAATGCATTTTTCTTTGTTAGAGGCGGCGTCAGGAAGTGATGTCACGTCGGAATGGATGGAAATCTGTATTTTTCTTAGCGGAATTGCGTCTTTGGGCGAAAATTTTACACGTAAAAGAGATAAACGATTTTATTCCAAGTGTTGAAAGCTAATGTACCGTTCTTCAGTTAGAAAACGTGCTGGAATATTTTCTTTACACCTAAAGTTAGGGAACAAACAATAGCCTTGCTTATAATGTCTTTAATGCTGTCAAATTACCGATGTTAAGCGACTTCATATAAACAAGTAATAGGTATTTTTAATAAAAACATATCATTCATTATCCTATAGGGTGTTAAGCATGCCAAACTTTAAATATATCTATTGTTATCAAAAAATATTAGGAATATTTTTAGCTAGCTTAACAAATGCTTAAAAGGTCAGCTAAATGTTGTAAATAAACCTCGGGCGAGTTTATATCCGTAAACTCGCGGCTTTCCCAAAAACTTCTCGGTTAAATATTCCAACAATTGTAAAAATTATCCCGAACACCTATTTCATTGGAGCGTAAACCGCAAAAAGCCTATAAAGTGAAACACGATAAAAAAGTGAGCGAAGGAAAGAAACATTTAACTTTTAGTTTTGAACATTTTTTGCACTCAACTCTTATTGAGAGCGGACTCAAGTTCTGGGTTTTAAAGTTTGGAACTATTAAGGATGTATTGCAGCGAAGTTAAAAACTGAAAAGTATGAAATTCGCTCTTTTAATTGTGTCCTATTCTTCTCGCTTGAGTTATAATGTTCTTAATTTTTAAAGAAACTTTCTAGCGTTGTGTGATTTACTTTTTAACTGCAATAGTTTTCAACTTTATAAACTTTCTGTAACATTTTGGATGTTTTTGTTTGTTTGAAAAAGATTTTTATAGAAGTTTAAATAAGTTTTGTGACATTGGCAAAACGGACATTTACACAATAAACAAATTAATGTCTCAGATATTGTTTTACGTACTTGAAATATCAAAGAAACAAAAGGAATAAATTATGTTATAATTTTTGTTGTAAATGTAGGACTTGATTTTAAATTACTGAATTTGATGGCATCTAGTAAATTTAGGTGAAGATAAGGAATTTGGTTTTCAACGGATTTCATCAGATCTGCTATTGGTTAATTAGTTAAACAAAAAAATCCTTGCTTAAAATAAAAACAATATAAATTTGATAAATGATCTTAAGATGTTAAGCATGAGAGCCTTGTAGCTTAATGGTTTTAAAAGAGTACCATGAAGGGAGAGATATCGGGTTTGAATCTCAATCCAGACAATTATAATTTAATTTATAATTTATTCGGTCTCTGGAAGGGCAGTGACAGTGGCCGGGCGAGTGTCGTAATACTATAGCAACTTAAAAAGCCGGCAACACAACCAATGCATGGCCTGTGGCGCGGTTCTACATGGACGACGGTGTTCTCTTACCATAAAAGACAACCTACCGTTTCCGACTAAACTTTAAAAAAAAGCATATCCAACTGAGAAATGTTCAGAATGCGATCCGAGGTCAGGGTGAAGCGTAAGCACGCGCGGCGCGCGCTTCCCGACGGTTCAGTATGTGATATCGACACTATACTTAGAGAAAGTGGTTAAGGTGTCTTTTGAAAGATTTTCTTATGGTGTATCTCTGAAAATGCAAAGCTGTCATTACTTTTCAAGTGACAATTGACATGTCACAGCGAGATAATAAATATCATGACGTATATCATTTTTGTTCAGTTATTTATCTACAAAATATCATATCGATATTTAATAATAAAGTACACAAGATTCCTTCATTAACATAAAAAAATGTTTCAACGATTTATTTTAATTTATGCTTAACTATTAAACCTGCTGAGTGATAGAATTCGTTCCAAAGTTGATTCTTACTTTTGAATAAACAACTTGAAACTAAATTATGAACTCGGAATCTGTTTATAAAACGCTCTCATCAAAAATCATAATAAACATAATTAAAATCGTTCCTTTCGTGAAATATATTTAACCTGCTTGAATATATAAATAGTTTTATTATATAAAAAGCATTTATGAACTTTTTTCATTGGTGTGTAGAGTCCATGAATGTTATGAAAATAAAGCCTGAAAACATAATACATTTTGAAACGGAGGTTTAATAAGTATAAAGCAATATACGTTAGTACTTAAAGAATTTTATACGACTTGTGTGTTAATAAATAAATTAGAGCCCTTGTGTTATACTTTATCGCATACAGAAACGGGTACAGTTAACAACTCTGTCCTTGTTAAGTTGTCAAGTTAAAATGTTCTTTTGTATGCCTGCTTCCCTTGACATACGACTCGTTGTACGAGTATATTTCTTTTTATCTTACGCTCCCTCATTGAATACTGCGCTAGCTACAGATTGAAAAACATCGATACACGAAAGCTTACTCATTGAAGAGGCAATGAACGTGACTAAACGCAAGTCCTCGGTATAATGCTAACTCTTAAATTAGATTGTATTGCAACTGGTTTGAATCCCTTTCAAGGCATCATTTGTACTCTTGTAACCTCCCCCTCCCCTCTCATGTAATCTTTTATTTTAAGTGAGTCAGAGGCACTTTGACATCTGTGCAAAAATTAAATTATATGTAAATTTTTTTAGTGAAAGACCAATTAATTATGTCTGATGCATACATACATATTAATATATAATTACAATTATATTAAATCCAACTAATATAATAAGCATACATACATTTGCTTTAATTAATCAATATTACTTTGATTATTTAAAAAGTTCAAAGAATTTTTTTTTTAATTTAATATGTATATGGTTTATTAATTTTAGATTATACTAAACAACTATAATTATACTATATCCTAAATAAAAATGACGATACTTATTAAAATAAATTTCTATTCAATACATACCTATTACAAATTATTTATATTATACAACAATCATATTATTTACTTTAATTATTGAATACATTAATTATTGAATAAATTAATTCCAAAATGCTTTAAATTTATTTGACCAGTATATGTATATAAAATAATTTAAAGGTTTTAATTTTGTTTTTATAGTTGCGATATATTAATTTTGATAATAATTTTTATAATAGTACAAGTAAATAATGTCAATCTAAATTAGTGCTAATAAAAACGCGAAGAAGGAAAATATGATAAATATATATATGACATAATTTGGCTATTTTATACTAATAATGAGCCCTGATGTAACAAACAGTTTGAAAGATGATATCTGTATAATAAATTTTTACTATAAACATCTTTAATTAAAGTATAATAGATAAAATGTCGATCCTTGCGGTGTGTAATCACTGGCAACTAATAATAGATAATGTCAACTAAATGAGCGCTTCCGTCTTTGAATATCATTCCTTTTATTTAACTCTAGTATATCATAAAAAAACATTTTTATATGAAAATTAAGAAAAACTTGTCAGTATTTTACAAACATAAAGATAAAATTATAGTCGTGGGAATATGCCTTGTCCGTTTCCTGTAAATATGTATTAGATCGCTTGCTTTGAAAGTAAAGAGTTGTAACCAAAGTAGTTCTGCAGCTCTAAAAGAATAGAAAAAAGTAATTAATATTCAAAACATTAGTATACATTCATTAGTATTCCCGTATACCGCAGCAAAAGGGTACATAGAAATTCAGGTGAGATCGAAAACTTGGCCACAACGTGATTGGCATACTTATTGACCATGATACCATAGCCCTTATCCCAATTGAAATAAGGTCGTATATGGAGCACAACTGTTAAATACAAATACAGTTGCAAGGTGAAACTAATCACTTTAATTGAATTTTCTGCAACTTCGGACAACTACTGGAATTGTGCTAATTCCTTTACTCGTTTCAGTTGTTAACTGACCGCTTTTGTTCGTATGGAGATAATCCGAGAAATGATTCTATTATAATTCTTATATTTAGTGACATGCAGAGTTGTCTATGCATTGTCTAGATTGATTTATTTGATTCACTGTTTCATGTGTTGTCAGGATAGTCCGTTAGTATGAATTATTGATATATTAAATTTAATAGGCAATTTCAATAGGCAATTTGTAATGGAAGCTAAAATTCTGAAAAAGAAGCCCACGGGCCGTGTATCCTGTAGAATTTCCGTGTAGAATATTGATTAAAATACGAGCCCCGTTAATATGTATACAACAGAAAATAGCACTTTTACAAAATGTTATTTCACTGCGTCATTTAATATGTCGTGATTTATCCACCTGCATACGTGTTTATTACAACAACTAAACCAATTCGGCTTAGATAAAGATAACAATTAATTTGATACCGATTGTTTTAAGTTCTCATAGAAGGTTACGTATCAAATTGTAAGACAATGTAACTACGGGGTATTAGGTTTCGCTGAGTCTGGCATGAGCAAATGTTGGTAATTCAAGTTAACTATTTGACAACTTTCCAAGCCGCCACCGAAGCTACTTACGTGAATGTTGGATAAATGTCAAAGTTATTTTCTCGATTGTAGTGCTGTTGTAATGGGCTTTTAATGTTTTCGTGTTTTTATCATGAATCACTATCGAATATTGTAAACTACTGTTTTATATTATTATTTAGTAGTCGAATTCTCATAAATAATTTACGGTACATGTTTTGCCCGAATGACTCCAACAAAGTAGAATTCTTCTCTTGTTCATTACATACAAATAAAATATTATAAACCTCTTTTCGTTTTAGGAAAGATATTTCTAGTACATCTGCTATTTCACAGACTAAAAATCCGAATCATTATCGGTCTACTGTTTAGACATTATTAAGGCTTGCAGGTTTCTCGTATAAAACAAATTTTTAGAACACAAAACAACTTATTTATTTCTAATAAGGCTTATTGCAAGAACACACAGTATACAATTTACTGTCAATAGATCTATAACAGCGTCACAGACAGTGCCGCCATCTTATAAGAGCAACATACACTAAATTAAATTTTGCTACCTTTCTTCTTTGGAACAGATATGTCATAGTCAGATATGAAGGCAGATCATATTCAATCGTGCGTTGGAATTTAAAGTGTAAATGATATTAAAAGTAAGGCGGATTTTTCTCATTCTGTCTGATGTGCCTTCAAACCACAAACGTTTTTTATGGTATAACGGCCAATGGAGCAGGTGGCTCTCATATATGGAAAGAAAGCACCTCCGTCCATGGACAACCTCAGTCCGCACATTGGTTGTGTTGCTGGATTCATTTAAGCGTCATTTTTAAGGGCCTCCGATATTCTCTTCACTCAGGGAAACAGTAGAAATATAGTTTCAAATACAATCACCATTTCACGCTGAGTATTTTGTGAGCCCGTGGTATCACTTCGGATAAGCCGGCCCAATTAATGCGTTAGGATATCCTGCAGCATAGCTCCCCCATGGATAAAAAGAGGACACTTTAGGTCATAAATTTAATTAATGTTGTATGTGGTTTATTTTAGGTTTAAATTTGTTTAGTTTGTATTTACAAATGAAATATACAGTTTTCTTACAATTCTATTAATAAATATACAATGGAACTTATATATCGATCTATGCTTATGAGTAATACAATATATTATATTATGTATCTAGGTTATGTTTATTTGCTTAGTTTTCCGTATAAGGGTTCGTTTGTAGAAGTATATATAAATATTTTATTATTTGCTCGGAGATGTTCCATAAAACCTCTTTATAGGTACACTATTTTCTGTCTCACATGTGTAAATTTTAATTTGTCTTAAAATAAATTCTGCTGCGATATGTAAATGCTTACATTTGATACGTCTTAAAAATTCATGTTATAATTTCTCTGCCGTGGACTGTAAATATCGATGTAAATGTTTGGAGGTAGGAACATTCATCTTAGCGCTATAAGTGACAAGCTAACACTCGAAAACTAAACAAGAAGCTGCGAGATTGCGGACAAGACATCACAGGCGCCTAAGGTTTGAATAAAAATAAAATAGGCTTGGTTTTCGGTTGGTAGATAAACTAAAAAATCAAAAAGTTGGTAAATAAACTGTTAAGTGAATATTTCATTATAAAATTGTTAATATAATGAATATTTTCATTAGAATAAGCAACTGAAATGACAGTTACCAGCCATATTGAAATAATTTTATCCACTCAGCTAACTTGTTATTTAATCTTTCAAAAATCGTTTCCCTTAAAGCCCTAATATATACATTAATATGCACATTATAGTATAAAGTCTATAACATAAAACATTTTCAATTATAATTGTATTTGATTAAAAATGTCTTAAAACCATGGAATGTCAATCTAAGGAAGAGCCATGCTGAAGCTTATGCGGACGCTCTAATTTGGTCGGCTCGTCCTTGATACCACGGGCTCACAGAATACTCAACGTGCAATTTTCGTTGTATTCAAAGCTATACTTCTGTGTTTCGCTGAGAGAGTGAGGATATCGGAGGCCCTTAAAAATGCTTAAGCGGCGTAAAAAGCTGGCAACACAATCAATGCGCGGACTGTGGCGCGGTTGTCCATGGGCGGCGGTGTTCTCATACCATATATTAGACCCACTTGCTCCGTTGTTCTCTATACTATTAAAAATTTCAAGAAAAGCCATAACAATAGTTATACCTACAGTTGTTTCATAAATACTGATACATATATTTGTAACATGAAAATGTACAATTCGTAGAACTAAGAATAGCGGACACGTCCTTAACAAAGCGAATACCGCATCCACGCTCATTGATATTCATCGTTTGAATGAAACATCTATAAATCCGAGAGGGACAGAACAAGACATCCAATTTTCTCCAATGCTTGAGTCCACTAGATCCTTGTCGTGATGAATAGAATCAGGAAACAAATCTCTTTTTCAACTTATTCCCTTTGACTGTAGGTGGTGACCTTTAAGTTATATTGCAAATAAAATATGTGAACATTTGACTAGAGTTAATACCATGAAATAATTCTAACTTATCACCTTTTGGGTTTATTTTTTTATAGTATAGCGGACAACGAAATAGATGGGTCTCCTATATTATAAAAAAACACCAGCGTCCATAAAAATACCGCGCCATAGTCCGCGCATTGGTTGTGTTGCCTGATTCTTACGCCACTTAAACATTTATAAGGGCCTTCGATAAGGGTTTCAAGTATGAATATTTTTAAATATAAAAAAATAAATAAATTATTTCTAGCTTTATTTTGTTAGTATGACTTTAAATGATTACTTAAACAATAAGGTAAGCCAGATTGAAGTTGCAGGTATAACAGAATTCTGTGAGATTTTCTAAATTAAATGATTTATGAAATATATTTTCGATATAAATTATTATTGAGTGGAAGAATGTATCCTTTATACAATATTCGCTATCCTGGCTTAATATGTAAGCGATACAATTCAATTAATCTAATTTAAAATTACGGAAAGTCATTACATATTTATATATTGTGTAGTTTTTATATAGTATAGTGGGCGACGGAGCCAGTGGGTCTTCTATATGGTAAGCATTTACAGAGTGAGTGAGCATATTAGAGGTCCTTAAAATTCCTGCTTAAGTTGTTTAAAAAGCCGGCTGGCGCTGTCCGGCTGGACTGTGGCGCGGTTGTTCATGGGCAGCGGTGCTCTCTTACCATATAGGAGACCCACCTGCAACGTTGTCTACTATAGAATAAAAAAAGGTAATACCTCCGCCAATGGACAACCGCACCACAGTCCGAACATTGGTTGTTTACAGTAATTTAGCGGCATTCTCACACACTCTACGAAACACAGTACAAGCCCCGCTTCACGCTGAGTATTCAGTGAGCCCGTGGTATCTATTCGGAGAAGCTAGCCCAATTAATGCGTTAGCATATGCTTTAGCATGGCACTGCCACGGGTATCTGCATAAGCTTTTTAAACATTGGCAGAAACAGCTCTTTGTGAGTATTTTTAAAACTAGTGTATCCATTCCATATCCTATTTTGAAATGTAAATCAATACGTGATAATAAAAATTATAAACAGAGCAATATTTGCTATACCAAAGGGCAAATTCAGGGTAATATCCGTTGTATAAACACGTATCACGGAGATAAATAGGTTTGAGCTTTTCTCATTCGCGTGATCTAAGAGATGACATTTGAAAAGAAATTCAACAAGTAATTTATAATAACTGCCATAGATGTATATATAATCTATATATCTCTATATATCATAAGTATCTCTGCAATTTAGATTTAGGTGTTTTTTAAAATAAAAAATACAATACATTGGATTAATAGTTATCTATGATCTTTATAAACTTCTTTTTACTATCAAATCTATTAAAATAAATGCGATTAAATGAATTACCGCTCGTGTTTTCTAACCAGTTTTAATTGCTACAATTTTATGTTTTTCTACACAGGAAACATTACGTTTTTCTTAAAAATCAATTAAAATCTATAGAACAACTATAACAGCACCTCCTAGGTTATATAAAAGTCGTCAGCTCCTAGACCTCATTAAGGCAGCGGAAATGATGGCAGGAAAAGGGTCATGGCTTCCATACATCACGCGCCTAACTCGCTAACTTGAGCTCCTCAGACACATGTATCATGTGTGTATTAGCCTGTTTACAGAGTTTACAAACAGTTACATATTATATATTTGTTATAATTCACGCGTATTCAATTTTACTCGTCACATAATTCGATAAATCTGTGGTAAATACATCCATATGGTTACCGGATCAGAATACTACCACTCCCAGTCTTCCTAATGGGATGTTGTAAGAGGCGACTAAAGGACATTTCACCGGAGGGTGGGCAGCAGCGCCCTTTCGAGTACAGCAGATGTT
>DWCF01004246.1:0-17018 GCA_018230265.1 Delias oraia
GTCAGCATATGCTTCAGCATGGCTCTCCAACGAGTATTTTTCTGTTTCTTTGTTCAGAGAAACTAGTAATTTGATAGGACTTGCACAAGACTGACAGTCTTGCTGTCAACTGACTGTTATAACGCAGTCTGTCCAAAACAAAAACTTTTTACATAACAAAAAATAATTTTTAATTCATCTTCTTGTTCTTATTTTGTGCCCTCTGTGACTAGTGGTGACAATTCTGCCATTGTCAGTGTGATGAGATTTACATAAATACCGAGTTATAATAAAACAAATAATATAAAAGAAAATTTAATTACAAATTATTAAACAGCAATTTTCTTTTTTCAGAAACGGAATATCAGATCAGTTTTATTGGAGCTTTTTTCTGGAATTTAGATTTTTCTGTCCTTGAAAAGGTTTCTTCTCGATATTGTAAGTTACTATATTACTATATTTTTCGGCATTTCAATCTATAAAAAAATATTTCAACAATTGGTCGAATTCATAATTTTTTATAGTATAGCGGACAACGGTGTCGGTGGATCTCTTATATGGTAAGAAAACACCATCTCCCATGGACAACCGCGCCACAGTTCACGCATTGGTTGTGTTGCCGGCTTTTTACTCCACTTAAGAATAATTTTTGAAGGCCTTCGATATCCTCACATAGCATAACACAGTAGAAGCAACGTTTCAAATACATTTCACGGTGAGTTTTCTGTCATTCAGTCAGTCATCATTACTGCTTTTACCATTTACTGAGAAAACCTAATATGGATGTTTTATGTAACTGCGCATTAAATCCATAGCGATTAGTATGATATTAATTCATTTATTTTAATTGTCTGAGATTACGCGACCTTAATTACTCTCCCTAATGTGTTTATTTATTAAAACCATATACGGCTTTACATATTAATAATCCATTGAGCTATGTTTATTGTATTTTATTTTTAGTAAAGAGTTATTATTAACATAAATTATGCTATGTTATATCAACTATTGCCCTTTTTCAAGTATTATATTGCAGATTTTGTGGTTCTCCTATATAGTAAAAGAACACCACTTCCCATGACAACCGCGCCACAGTTCGTGCATTGGTTGTCTATGGGTTTTATGCCACTTAAGCGGCATTTTTAAGGGCCTACCACATCCTCACTCACTCAGCGAAACACAGTAAAAGCACCATTTCTAGTACAACTAACATTTCACGTTGAATATTCTGTGAGCCTGTGGTATCACTTCGGATGGGATGGCCCAATTAGTGCGTCCGCATACGCTTCAGCACGGCTATCTGACGAGTACGACAGTATTATGACACTAGCCCGGCCACTTTCAAGGCCTTCCAGAGACCGAATTAATTATAATTTCCCAGGCCGAGATTCGAACCGGATTCCTCTCGCTTCATGGAAGACTTATTAAACCATGCAGTTACAGAACTATTATTTTATGTACCATCTATCACCATATCTTTAAAAATCATCATCATACAATATTTCTTTGACAATTCAACAAATTCGACAAATATAGTTTATTACAATTCTAAGTGTGCGATATAAGATCATTATGAAGGCTTTTAAATAAAAACGCATAAAAATCATTACGATTTATTAAAATAAAAAATAAATAAAAAAATTAAAAACCTTATCTACTTTACCACATGGTCTGTCCTAAGATTAATTTAGGATTTATGTCTTAATTCTTGAGAAAGTACTCTATATTTACAAATATTACAATCACGTAAACGAAATTCATTTCGAGATCCTTCTTAATATTACAAGATAAAAAAGACGTATATTTCAAAAGCAACAAATTTGTCATATTATGTGGTAATAAAAAAATCAATTATTTAAAAATCTATTAAATAAATATATTGTAAATACTATAGCATTTTATCTACTATTATCACATAATGATTCTAGCATTTTAGAATATCTATGACAAATTAAATTTTATTTCTACAACGATAAATTATGAGTACCTATATTATACATAAGTTAAATAATCTCAATATTAATATTTTCAAATTTTTGTTCTTATTTTAATAATGCAATCTGTGATACCTTTTTAAACAGAACAATTCTATGGTGTTGTGTTCCTTTTTGACAAAAATTTCAGGCATTCATTAGCTTGAAACAAATTCTATAAAATTCTCAATGTGTGTCGAAGAACATTTAAATGGTTGGTCATGTTTACTCGTAACCACTATACTGGCACGGTTAATGTTTAAGTAGATAATTTTAAATAAAACCAAATAACTATAAGTTAAAATCACAAAGTTTGGTATAAACCAGAATAAAAATCGTCGTTTACATAAATATTCAAGCATCGTTCTCTTAGAGCATCTGGAAACTGTTCTAAAATTATTACATACATTAAGTATTAACAAGTTTATCGATCCAGGGCACAAATTTCTGTATATTGGTATACACTCCAGGTAGATGCTCACGTCCACAACCAATGCCCCAGGATACCAATCCAATGAGTGTACTTCGTCCTTCATATTTCATAGTAAGAGGCCCACCTGAGTCTCCTTGACAAGAGTCTCTGCCACCCTGGTGAGAAAAGCATTATTTTTTATGTTACCATATTAAGTTTCAAAACAGAGGACCTAGAAGATCAATTATCAATATTGGACTTAAATTTTAAAAATAAAATCAAAAATACGAAAAAAAGTAGAAAATGGAAAACTTCATGAAATTTTAATTAACTGTGAAATTTCAGCGATATACGATGAAATAATAGGCAATTTTAATATGCCATTTGTTATAATACAATCAATAATATAATACAAAGATCGAAAAATCTATAATGTCAAGTTTGACAACAACTGCAAATATTTCACTTAATTGAAAATTGACTTTGTTCTCAAATATAGAGAGATTCTAATAATTAAAATTCAGATTACTAGTGATACTTACATTATTTACAAATTCGACTTAAAATATATAATATTTTAGCTACCTAAATAAAGTTATCGATTTTTGCATAGTCAACAGCTTAGTCAACATTTGACATATTTGTATTTAGATGCCCTTTTTATATAGGGTTCAATTGTAAAGTGGTCGTCTTCCTTTAACGTATATACATCATATATTATATTGTATATATAGCGTACATTTATCATCATGGAGTGGCTAAATAATTTTTATTTTTGTCTTTTGACTACAGAGAACTAATATCAAACCTCTTTGTATCCAGCGCAAAGGAAAACGTCATGAATCGTCTCCCTCCTGCCGGCTGCCCGAAACCATCGTTGACATCTTTCATTTGGTATTACCTCTACGTCCACCTCCTGTAATTATACATGAATAAGTAATAACTAATTAGCATGCATATTATAATATAGTATTTATCATTTTCTTTATACGGTATCTTCTTCAGAATATTAAGTTATATGATTTTTAAGTTTACTACCGAATATCATCATCATCATCAGCCTATCAAGTCCACTGCTGGACATAGGCCTCCCCCAAAGACGCCCACCTATTAAGATCTTGAGCGATCTGGGTCCAGCAGTTGCCCGCGACCTTTGTGAGATCGACTTTCCATCGCGTAGCGGGACGTCCCACTCTGCATTTTCCGGTACGCGGTCGCCAGTCAAGAACGTTTCTTTCCCATCGGTTTTCGGTTCGTCGAGGACTTATTGGATGTGGCCAGCCCATTGGCATTTCAACTTACTAATATGGCGGGCAATGTCGGTTACTTTAGTTCGGCTGTGGTTATCCACAGCCGAACCAAATTGATTCATTTCTCACATTTCTGATTTTATCTTGCAGCGAGAAATACCCTCCAAGCATTACCCTGTCCATAGCTCGCTGAATTACTCTGAGCTTCTCCATTAGACCCATCGTAAGCGACCACGTTTCAGATCCATATGTCAACACTGGCAACACGCACTGGTTGATGACTTTCGTCTTCAAGTACTGAGGTATTTTAGAGGAGAAGATGTACTTGAGGTTTCCAAACGCTGCCCATCCGAGTTAGATCCGTCGATTGACTTCCTTCTCGAATCCGGACGAATCGTTGAATATAGACTTATTGGTGCTCAGAAAGAAATCGATCTCATTTTTAGTGGAACCGTCAGGGCTGCTCCAAGTCCATTTGCGTTGCGGCTGTTTCTTGAAGAAAGAATTGATCGCAAAGAGTCCCTCCTTCTCCAAGATATCAGCCAGCCTCAGACCCCTGTCGTTCCGCTGCCCTAATCCATAATTCCCTACTCTCAGTTCGACACCTCTCTGCGCGCTCAGTCTCGCATTCGCATATTCTGATACGGTACCCACACAGTTAATTATTTAAATTATTACCGAACATCACTAACGTACTTTGTTTTGTATCTTTAAATAAACTTTATTCTATAAATCGTAATCTATGGTCGAAAATAGAAATATCAAAAGTGTTTGTATCAAGTATCACCATATTTTTTTGTGGATATCATAAAGAAAGTTTTAAAATTATTCGACAATGGAACACATCTTTACAAATAAAGAAAAGGAAGAATTACGTGATATTATCAAGACATACTATTCTGATGTAAACAGGAACGATATCACAGCTTCGGCAAAGAATATTATTTGGAAAGGCATTACTGAAACATACAATGACTCTCCCCATACATCATTTATTGTAAATATTTTAAAATGTATTATATTAGAAACTGCATTAAATCTGTAAGATTTATAATTATTTTAAATTAAGTACTGTTAATGTAAAAGGAAGTGTTTTTTATAAACTTATTTTTTAACAAATCAATAAGAAATGCCTAAAAATTAATTGTTTAGTAATTTATTGTTTTGTACATGATTACTTAGATTAATATACGATATTTTACGACATACCACAGTAATAATATTTCTTAAATTGCCAGCGTATCTGGCAATAATTATACACTTTTTTTATTTATCAACTTTCAGGCTACTCAAAAACAGTTGCGACGTCTATGGCGCCAGTTAAAACAAAAGCACAAAACCAACACATCAAATAAAAATGCGAATTCAAAAAGATCTATTTATGGAAACCCTGTACAATCCTACACCACAAAAAATAATTTAGAGAACATACAAAATACTAATAATATACCAAATTTAAACTTTAACAATAATCAAGAGGAACAAAGAAAACTTAAAAAATATCATATGGAAATGAAAATTTTGAGAGAACAGTTAAGAGAGGCTAAAGCTAAAGCAGATTTAGCTAAATTAGTATTTAAACGACAATTAAATTATGGTAAATCACTGTTTAAGTTCAAAATTTGATTTGGTTATTACAAATCTTCAGCCCATTAAATGACTTATATTCTATAGAATAATTTATTGTTTCAGAATTGGATGATACTATAAAACTAACAAATAAGTAACTAGTTGGATAACATAGAAGGCTAATCAATAACTCATCAAAAATATGTTTTAGGAAAACAATAATATTGCAAATTTGTTATGTAATATGCAAGAATTTCATATTTATTATGTTCAAGTTTAAGAACAAGTAAAATAAGATACACATGTGATGCTATGGCTGATAATTGTTATAAACCAAGTGAGAAATAGAACATAGACTAACAACAGTTCATGTCGTTAGGTTAAGAAAAAATAACTAAGATAAAAATCCAATGCGGACTTGTGCAAGATCCAATTATGTGATAGATATGCAGAAACACTGAACATTAAATATGGCATTCTTGCTCCATTTCTTGCTCTTGGTCCAGTGTTGAGAGAAGCTATTTAGTTATAACAAATAAATATAATTTTTTCCTTTTAACATAGTAACTATTTATGTCTGTATGGAATTCATCCCAAAGAGATACACAATAATGAGAATAGCTATGTTAGTTTTTTTTAATACCTGAAGCACAGATGGCACAGTGCTCTGCCCATGTCTTGTTCGTCCCCAACCTGCAACGGTTGCCATCTTGCCAGCTAACTTCATTTGTTTTTGGGGAAGGCAGACCTGCAAAATATAATTTTTTTATAAATTTAAATGTACAAATTAATTAAGAGATCACAAGGAAATTAAAAATAATAAATTAAACTCTGCTTCTTCGAAATGCAATCGTAGAATTAATCAACAGAATGAGTGAGGATATCAGACGCCTTTGAAATTATGTCGCTTAAAGGGCATAAAAACCGGCAACAAAACCAAAGCGTGGACTGTGGAGTGGTTGTCCATGTCTCTTACCGTATAGGAGACCCACCTACTCGTTTGTCCGCTAATTAAAAAAAAACAATTAGTAAATTAAAATATATACAATCAAATTGATTCAATATGAATTTAATTTTGATTTTAATAGCTTGTATGGAAGAAAATTTACGGGTAAAATATGTTGTTTAAAGACCACGCCTCTATCCAATTGAACTAATGCTACATCGTTCCTGAAGTCGGCGGGTTCGTAGGCTGGATGGACTTCTTTCCGTTGTACAGAGAATTCTTCGTGTGAAAATCTCTCGCCCGCGTCTCTGACATCCCATTCACCGAGGCGAACACGCAGTTGGGAGTTTGGGGTGCTGAAATGTATAGATTTAACTTTACACATAATGTTTATGTAGGTACCTCATCCTTAGATGCATCGCTCACTCTAGATAGCTAGTGTGTATGATTTTTCTATGTCTTGATCTATCGTTATTGTTTAGTATAAAAGATGCAAAGGATATTTTATTTTTTATTCCAATATGATATGTGAATTATTATAGTTCGATTTCCTTAAAGCAAACAAATTCAAAAGAATGATTCTTTTTCGAGGACATAGTATGAAAGTGTATAACGATTATATGGTACCCATGGGAGAGCCATGCTGAAACATATTCTAACGCACTAATTGGGCCGGCTCATCCGAATTTATACCACCACGGGCTCATCACAGGCGTGAAATGGTAGTTGTACTTGAAACGGGGAAACGGAAGCGGTGTTCTCTTACCATATAGGTGAGTCATCTGCTCCGTTTCGAGGTGAATTATTTTTTTAAACTTTTTATACTTACGTAGCGACACAGTGAGCAGCAGTTATAACCCATCTGTCTGATATAAGTGCACCACCACACGCGAGTTTCTTGCTCAAAAACCCTGACTTAATCAAGGCAGCCTGCCAAGGATGCGAGCCGAAACCTGTTGAGTGTCCTCCGACAATTCTATTTGATCTCGTGAAATGCTCACCACAGCCTGAAAAACATACATCCTTCTGTACATATTGTTAAAAATGTATAACGAGGAGTTAATATGGCGTAGTATTATTATAACATCTGGATATAAAATAATTAAAATTTAATGCGTTGATTAGTTTACATTTAGTCATAGTTGTGTATGCTACAAATTAAAATATAGCAGACAATGCATACTTGTGAATTTAAGAAATGACTTGCATTATTGTATACCTATTTATTCCAATTTTTATCAGTGTAATAGAATATTTTTTTATGAAAGCAGTGGCAAACGGGCAGGCTCACATGGGATATACGGACCTCCGCTCATGGACACCCTTAGCCCTTACAGATCTGCGGGTGCGGTGCTGGCCTTAAAAGTTTAATTTAATTCGACGATAATATGATGTGAATCAGTACAGTCTATCTGCTATTGGTAATAAATATGTGAACTAATTTTATCCCAAGACATCCGCCATTCAAGCTAAACAGAGAACGCGGTGCAAAAGCGTGTTTTGTACAAAAGTGCATGATGATTATGAAAACGCAGTGCTGAAAAAGCGACACAAAAAGAGTTGCGAGGTGATGCGATGTTCGAACGATTCATAATATTGCCATTTAAGGAATACGGAACGAAACAAGTGACAGCACTTTACGACAGTTTATTAAACTTGTTAGGTTAGGGTAGTTTGCCATTGGGAATTTAAGAATCTTCTAAAAATAAACTTTTGGGAGGTAATATAATGTTTGATAACAACACCAGGGTTCCAATATACATATTCACATTTAAAAATAATCTGTTCGCCGAAGAGTTAAATATGGCAAAGCTAAAGCAGAGGGTTCTTAGAGTGCTGTCAACGTAAAAAACAAATCACCTCATTAAACAAACACAACATACCCGGGTAACTGGGTCTTGCAACATGCACGGGTACATAATCATCACCACTTTCGTAAGCCGGATAAATGGTTGTGGTCTCATGGTATGATGGTTTCACGTGAAAGTAATTCCAGTCCGGTTTCGGTCTATCCGGTTCCATGACCGGTTTGTGTGGCCGGGTATCCGTGTAAATGATGATGGGGTCTTCGAATTGATTTGTTTCGTATGTATCGTGTGGAAATGAACCGATGATCTCAATGAGGTCGCCTGGTTTGAAAATCATTATGGTTGATACGTACTATAGATATTACGGCCCCTACACGTCTTCACATCCGTAATAAGGGTAAAGTAAGAAAAAAATTGGCATTTCATACAATTCTCTTTCCACCAGAATTAAACGGTTGACATTTATCTGGCTAAAAATATCATTAAAGGCTTATTAAAAATACTTTTAAACATATTTTGATGGAACTGTATTTTACACCGTAGGTATTTGTAGGTATCTTTTTTATACAAGGTAAATAGGTATGAAGGTATATTATATGTAAAACTTTGTGTATTTTACATAATAAATACGTGTCAAACTCGATATATGTAAAATTTAACCTAATAATGGAAAATTATATGTATCATTTTTAAAATTGTCCAAGATAATTACAATACTCGTACAAAGAGCGCTATAAACATTAAATCATAAAATTAAATTCAAAACCAAACTTTCTCTGCATGAGTAGGTAATTCAACGAAACATTACATAATTGATCAATGATTACATCGGAAGTAATCGTAATGATTAGCCGTACATCATCTTCGTTAGGCTTTTACATATGTAATTACGTTATTCAATATGAGAGAATTTATAGTTACGTGAAAGTAATTTTGCATTTGATTTTACTTATCATATAGGTAGTAATATCACTAGTAGAGGGCGAGTTATAGAATATAAATATTGCAATATAAAAATAAATATGACGGTTCGATCTTCATAAATCATAAATTTCCTTCTTCGTAATAATGTTACGATTAAATTATGTTAAAGTTTAATGCAAAAAGTCTTTATAATCTTTATAGAACCTAATCGCTCATTGTGAATGTAATTTTGATGAATCCCCAATTTTGAATGGACACCTATAATTTACTTTCAAGAAACAATTCCTAATTACATGTCACTTACATCTTATTGTGTTAACGGTCGACCGGTGACTTTCACTCAATTTCACTTAAGTAATTTTCGCTTTCCGATCTATTGATGCTCTGGTTACGAGTGTTATATCAGAGGGAAAACTAAGATTAGCGCTCGCTCAATTAACAGCTCAAATAACTCCATTCACTGGATAATTCTAGAGTTACCAACAGAGCAGGTGGGTCTCCTATATGGTAAGAAAAAACCGCCGCCCATGAAAAAGAGCACCACAGTCCGCACATTGGTGGTGTTGCCGGCTTTTTACGCCGTTGAAGCGGCACTTTTAAAAGCCTCCGATATCCTCACTCACCCTACGAAACACAGTACAAGTACCGTTTCATGCTGAATATTCTGTGAGCCCGTGGCATCACTTCGGACGAGCCGGTCCAATTAGGGCGTCAGCATAAGCTTCAGCAAGACTCTCCCACGGGTGTAAAGTGGCAATACATACTAGATATATATAAATACATAAAACTACCCTTTCTTGCTTAAGCGATTGTATAATTCATTATGAAGTTTGGGAATTTTTGAGTAATTGAGAAGGAATTATAGTTCATCCCTCAATATTTTTAATTCCTTAACGTTTAATTTTTGAGTTTTGATTAAGAAAGAACCATGTATTAATTGTGTTTTAAAGTTTGAATTTTATATGTATTTTCTTATGTATTAATCAATGAAAACACTAACACAAATATATTAATTACAGCACAATGTTAAGATTAATACAATAATTTTAGTAACTGTATGAATCAAATGAAACAAAATCTTTCATTGTTTTATCAACATGTCTCAACTATGTTATTTAAAATAGATCTATCTACTTAGAATTACCTTTTAAGAAGTAGAAGTATCATTGTCTAGTAATGGTATGGTCGAATAATCTCGAGTATTAGTCAAATGTGACACTGTTATTTGTATTAGTAATGAATTTCGGGGCAGAATATATAGTCTGCTCTGAGATTCATATAGAGAGTGTATACTCCACATTGACGGAACCATGTAAAGCGGATCTTAATTATTACTTACTGGCGTTATGGACAATAGGTGCGATCTCGGTAGGTTTTTCAGTGGTATCCCGATCGACGCAGCAGGCCCAAATCATTCCTCCAGAGCACAGGTCCAGAGGTTTTCCACCCCCCAGGACACAAGATATGCTGAGTCCGCATGAATATCTAGCTCCCCGATAACGACATGTTTGAGGGATCACTGTAACAATATACGGAATAGAATATTTTAATTTGTTTACTTTATTTTATTGTAATTCAATTCTGCCCTGCGAAGTGTATCTTTTTCACGTAACACATCACTTCTGGTGATATAACCTTAGTGCAGTTAGGTGTAATTTATCGAAGGAAATACCTACAATAATGTTAAGAAAAAATTGCGTAGATATACGTTGCATAAACACGGATAAATATTATATCTTAGTTTGTA
Organism: Delias oraia; assembly: GCA_018230265.1. Classification (NCBI taxonomy): domain Eukaryota; kingdom Metazoa; phylum Arthropoda; class Insecta; order Lepidoptera; family Pieridae; genus Delias; species Delias oraia. The sequence goes on from DWCF01004246.1 coordinate 10,609, forward strand.
GTTTTTGTATTATGTTGCCTTAGGACTATAACGATAGCACGTAAGGATTCTGTGTAAAAATTAGTAAAACTATGTTTTATGTGATGTTGCAGTTATAAGGTTTTAGGCAGAAATAAGACATGTGTATATAGAGCGGGATACAAGATATTTTTAAATTTACGATTAATGTTTTTTTAAAGAAAATCCTCGTTCATCACGAATTATTGAAATAATATAATAAGTAATCTTTTTCATTATGCAAAGGCAACAAAGGTAACAAAGGCTTTTTAGATTCATCTACTTATTCACGGGCAGGAATTCCTTAACTATTTGCCTTTCCTGATGACATAATCTATATAATAAATAACTAAATTTGCTAAACATTTTTTTGATAATAACAAAGTACGACAAGTGCTTTTTTATTTTAATTTAATAATTTAATTCTAGCGGACTACGGAGCAAGAGGGTCTCCTATATGGTAAGAGAACACCGCCTATAGCCAACCGCGCCACTTTCCGCGCATTAGTGGTTTTACCGGCTTGAAACGCCGCTTAAGCGGCACTTTTGAGGGCCTGCGATATCCTCGGTCATTTGCGAAATACAGTACAAGTACCGTTGCCACTGAGTATTCTGTGAGCCCTTGGAATCACTTCGGACGAGCCGGCCCAATTAGTACGTCAGCATATGCTTCAGCATGGCTTTCTCACGGTTCCGACAGTATTAAAACACTCGCCCGGCCACTTTCAAGCCCTTCCAGAGCCCGAATTAATTATAAATTAAATTACAATTGTCCGGACCGGGATTCGAACCCGATACTTCTCGCTTCATGTTACACTTTTAAAACCATAACGCTACGAGGATCTCAACTCAAACAATGAATATTCATATTTAAAATCTTAACGATTTAGATTTGTTCTGTATTGATGGATAGCCAATACTATATTACCATTATGTCTATGATTGATTTAATATCGCGTGTTAATAGATAATGAACGGTTGAATAAAATCAGTGAAAATGATATATTTTCATTGCGGTTGTTCACCTGAAGTATTTTAAGCTAAACGTAATATCTTACCGCCAGTTGCTTAATGATTCACGCATCTGCGTTTTGCACTAGCGTTATGGAATATTATCTCCGGGGAGAAAAAAATGGTTATATAAAAAAGAATTTGGGACCCTGTAGTCACAATTTATCAGATTAGGTACTATATGATAAATTTAGTAGAATTGTTAAAGGACGTTTGTGTGATAAAGCATATAGTGTTAATGATTTTGGAAATGCTATCATGCCTTGGGAATGAGGTGTTCATACCAGGCATTCTCAGAGATAATTATTTGTTATATTTTTTAATATTTTAAATACTTATCTCACGGATGCAAAATATTACACCCACTGAGTTTCATTCGCCGGTTCTTCTCAGTCGGTTTAGCTTGGAACTGGTGGTAGACTGAACTTCAACGAGCTACATTTTTATAAGTATGTAGAAAAAAAATATTTCATTTCTTGAATATAGTAATGAAAACTGCTAACACATATAGTTTACTTACTTTTTCCCAACAAATCCATTATAGAATCTTCTTCTTGCGATGAGCTGTAACCACTACTATATGAACCTTTTCTTCTGCCTAATGCATCTAACAATAAAATATCCTTTTCCTGGCCGTTGGCCGGCCGCCGTCTGTCTGAAACCTCCAAACTATCGTCCATAGAGAAGACGTCATTGTCAGTTTCCGAACATCCGACTACAGCCACCATAAATAAAATTAAACACAACATTCTTCTTCGAACTTTGAAATTTCGCGCGATCCGCTCACACATTTCACTTTGACACAATTTTATGCATGGCAACACTGACGTCTTGAATCGTTCGCGCCTAAATCGGAAGTAACGTGCATTCACTTTCGTTTCATTTTCTCTGTTACGTGTTAATGTTTTATTTATTCTGTGCTAATTTATTACGCAATGGTTTTCATTATCTGCGGTTTGGGTTAATTCTGACACAGTTCCACATTAAAAATAGTAATATCGGCGTAACAGCTTTTTTATTATGGCAAGACGGAATTGTTTTATGAATCTTATATTTTTAGTAAAATATGTACAATACCTTTGTAACTTGGTTATTTTCGATTTTAAAATAAAGCTCTATGTATAGTTTATCACTTTTACTATAAAATAAACGAATAAGAACATAGCCGTAAGTATTTAATGTATTTAGAAATATTAAATTTATCAAGGACTCCCATTTAAACAAAATATGTTATTATAAATATAATATATATAATATAATCGTGATATTCTTGGTGTGAAGTGGTCGTTATGAAAACTTTTTTTCTTAATACAACATAAATTTTATCAGACCTTAATCACACAAATAAAACAATTAGGTAAGGTATAAACTCTTTGGATAGAACTTTCCCTTGACTTTCGAAAGCAATTGAAAATGAGAAGGACCTAAACACCTCCTGTTTTCATACAAGTACAAACCTTATTACAAGCTAATAGAGCTTATATTTGAGTGTAAAGTATGCTAATGATTATTTCATTTAAATGATATGTAAACTGATCTTAAGGGTCTTTGAATTGCCTTGAAAGTTGTCTAATCTTAGTATAATATTATGCAGTTATCATATATGGAGTTGTTGGACTGAAATTTCCTTAAATAGTACAATTATTTTCATGAATTAATTTGTCGATGGTATGTAATGAATTGAATTGACTCCTGACATGCTTACCTATATCAAACGAAAAATAATTGAGTTTTAACTGCTCTGTATGTACATAATACATATATTTGTTCATATACTTGTAACAATGGCTCAACTCAAAATACAATATTGGATTCTTTTTGTTACCAAGTGATACAAATTATTTTATTGCATTTTATTTAAATAAGCTATTTACTTTAATTATAATTTAATACTAAATATTTAAGCTATGTTGAATGATATACATATCTGCTTTAGCTTTGGAAGCTGGAATCGAGACTCAATAAAAAATTAAATAAAAATTACCAATAAAAAATTGGTTAGGTATGCATATAATGACGTCATAAAACATTATGGTGCTGATATTATGTTTTGCACGCAATAAGAAAGCGAAGCGTGAAGATGGACCGCACTATACGTCAATTATGTGTCCACTTTCTTTTTAGGCCGTAATTACGTAATTCAGATTATGGGATCTAAATTCTATCATTTAGTTAACGAGAAATAAAAAAACATTGAAAAACTATTTAAATATCAAGTTTTAATCTGCTAAATCTTCGAAATTCGTTTGTACTGGTAACTTTCCGTCAGTGAAAGAGTTTTTAAAATAATTACAATAAATAAAATGAAAACATACAAAAATCCTTTCTCTTTAATACGTATAGAAACTTAAAATAAAACATTCAGAGTCTACTTAAGAAATAGAGCGTCTCATTAATAGTCTATTAAAAATGATAAAAATATGTGATTTTAAAGTCACGATTTTGGGTCAATCTCCGACGATTGGTGTGAAACAGAACGAAACAGTTCTACATATAAACTGTCGTAACTTCAGATGAACAATTCTTTTGCGGATGCAGACACAATTGCTATGCTCTGAACATTGTATTATTACAAACAGAGAAATATCATATGCGCACGGGGTTTTACAAATTATAACACTGTTACTTAAAGAAAGTAATTCACGCAACTTTGCAATTACGGTTATTTGATTATTTTATCCAGAATTAGGTTTACCTGTGTTGGCTCAAGGTTTGTATAAAAAATATTTTTAAACAAAAAAAGTGATAAATTGGGAAATAAAATAATGCAATTAATATAATGTTTTTGCGTGAGTAATTAGTGGGTATTTTTCTTGTATCCTTAAGGGATCAAAATAATATAATTTTATGTAGTCTGTTCTAGACTTACAAAAATGTAAATTTATTTTTTTTATGTTTATACAAGGTATGTTAATTATAACTTACAGTTAAACTGATACTAAATTTTAGATAACAAATATTTTTGAATGAACTTAGGGTTTTCTTAAATATTTAAAATAAAAACAAAAAAAACCCTGTAGGTATAATTAAAATAACAAAATTATATTCGCCACAATTCAGAAGTAAAAAATAGGTTTTTAATAATAACTGTTTCATTAATATTTTCAGAAAATAGAAAACATTTATATTTATATTCAAATGGTTATTTTTGATTTCTTATAAAAATAAAACACGTCAAATTTAATGATTTTTTAAAAATACGTTTAATTTTTGCATTTTTAATTTTGAAATCTCGAAAAGCTTTTATTAAATTAAAAATAACCGCATACCTTTTTAAGATTCATAAAACATTTTACCGTATTTCACTTACCACCTTAACACTTAAAATGTGTGTTTTTTTTAAAATTATTTAATTTATTATTAGGCGTGCTATTGGAAATAGCATTACCACGATACTGTCGCATCTCACCACTTGGATGGTCACTTGTTTGTAAGAGGTACTCAACATTTTACTCTCTTCGAACATATTTTCAAGACGCTACTCATGAAATTTCATATAATTAAGACATTCGAAGATACAACTCAAATTCTGGTATACCAAATATTCAAAATCCTCATAATTCTTTAGAAGATGCAGATTTTCTACATCTGTTCTTATTTTTGGCCTTTGAATAGCGATCACAATTACACCAGTGTCAGTTTAATGATATTTACATAAATAACGACAGATAATCGAGCAAGAATATAAAACAAAATTCTAAGAGAGATATCACTATGAACTAATATTTTAACCAAAGACGAACATATTGAGAGAACAGATTATACAATAAAAGTATGAACAAATAACTAAGATTATAATCTTTGTTATAATTATTAATTATAAATAGGAAACATTGAAAAAAGTAATAAGAACATTAATTCATTTACAAAGTAATTTTATTCATATGTTAAAATTTACAAAAATTTAAATTCTACATCTCAAGTGATTAACTAAAGATACAGATTGCCAAGAAAATTGTAGATTAAAATTTTATGAAAAATTAAATTAAAAAAGAATTGCTAGTTAAAAAGGTTGTGCATTCGCGGTGGCGCTTAGAGAGAGGTGGTGGCGAGAGCTGTTTGAAAGCCGCCTCCGGTTTGACTTTTAATTTTTATATGTATTTAGAACGTCAAACGTCACCGAACTAGGTTTTTGGCTATTCATCTGGGCCAGCTTTCTGGGACATTTATTAGCATATATTACTCTAATTTAATATGTTTAAATACGAAATTTATGGAGAATTTCACGAGTCTAAGCTTCGCTTTTTTATGGAAATAGCTGGCAGAGCTGTGGGCTGGTCTTTAAGGAATATGTAGGCTCTTGAAGGTCCCCAAGTCGTATTCGTTCGGAAATACCCCCGCTGGCAGCTGATCCCACAGATTGGTGGTGCGCCGCACAAAATCCCTTAAAAACGCTCAGTTGTGGAATGACAAACTTTGTGGTGATAACGATGAAACTTTGTTTTCTGTCTCGATATTCGATGATGAAATTCAGCTGCAGGTATTAATCCAAACAGCTCCTCCGAAGATAGTTTATCTAGCTTTGAAGATAGTTGTTATCTGTGAGATGCCTCCTTTTATTCATAAAAGTAGCAGATAAGTAACCCTAGAAGTCTTTATTACAGTTGAATACCTATCTAGACGCTCAATTAATTAAAATACGAACGTACCTATGTACGTAATATGCCTGATTTTATTTTCGGTTTAAAACAAAGATCTCACCCCAGTGGGAGAGTCATGCTAAAGCATATGCGGACACACTAAGTGGGTCGGCTCGTCCGAATTGATATCACGGTCTCACAGAATACTCAGCGCGAAATTGTAGTTGTAATTGAAATGGTGCTTCTACTTTATTTTGCTGCGTGTACACAACCAATGCACGGTCTGTGGCGCGGTTGTCAATGGATGGCAATGTTCTCTTACCATATAGGACACCCACCAGCTCCGTTGTCCGCTAAATCATAAAAAAAAGATTTTCCTATCTGTTAACGAAATAATCTGAAAACGCATTAGAATAAATTTGTATTTTTAGATCGATTTTAGCTATATGAATTTAAATGAAATAAGAAAAACAGGTTTCAAAATGTTAAATTCATATGCGCTCTCAAGATGACTAACCCACTTTCACATTGTATAATGTTTCCTGGCCATTTATAATGTAAGAAATGAATGACTAATCAATTTAATTTCGTTATTTGTGGTTTAACCTTTACCTATAAGTTACACAACCGTCTGCTATTCAACGAGATCTAACCAATTCTAAATATGTTTATAAATTATAAAAGTTTTTAAATGTTTACCAGTTCCACGTGAACTCTTATAAATAAACATTTCTTAAATAGAAACATGGAAAGACGATCTAACAAAGGTCGCGGGCAACCGCTGGATCCACATCGCTCAAGATCGCAGCGGGTGGGCGTCTT